>JAJPUD010015510.1:0-37146 GCA_023553655.1 Myrmecobius fasciatus | reverse complement strand
AGAGAGAGAGAGAGAGAGAGAGAGAGAGAGAGAGAGAGAGAGAGAGAGAAGAAAATTCATGTAAATGATTACTAGGTATATTCCATGACATAGAGCCTTAGAACAACGTGGGAAATAATTGGTACTTAAAAAAAGAAAAGAAAGAAAAAAAGAAAAAACAAATAAACAAAAAAGTGAGTGCTTTAGGAGAAAGTGTAGTATCTTTAAAGAATTGTGTAATTTCCTGAATGCAAATCAGGGTGATTTCTGCCACCTGTCCCTGCAAGGTCACACTGAATAAAGTAAAGATGGCAGTGTGGACGATTTTTAGCATGTTTACAAGGGAGTTAGTGCAAGTTTACATTGTAAGGGAAGGAGGGGGGAAGGAAGGGATTGCTGGGAGATAAGCACTGAGGCAGGGGCTTAGAATCCAAATACTTGGTGAAATTTCCTGCCCTCCAGAAGCCAGAAACTCCAGGCACTAAGTAGTCCAGATCCCCTGTTTTACAAAGGAAAAAAAACTGAGGCCAGAGTGGGGAGAGAGGCCAAAATGAGCTGGGAATGGTCCGAATTCAGATCCAAGAAAGAAAGAAAGGGAAAGAGGGAGGGGAGAGAGAGACAAACAGAAAGACAGAGAAAGAGAGAGAGACAGAGACAGAGACAGACAGACAGAGAAACAGAGACACACAGAAAGAGAGAGAGAGACAGAGAGATCCTTCACCAGCGATCCTTCCACCCAAGGCTCTGGACAATGGCTGGCTCTTGCCTCTGTTTCTCCGAGCCAGCTATTGGAGGTGCAGGGGCTTGTTTGTGCTTATTTGTTACAAGGGACTTTCTATTGGGAAAGGGGGAGTGCATCAGGAAGTGAGAGAGAGTGATGTTCAGAAGACAAAAGAAAAGAAAGGAGCACATATACAGCATCTTAAATGGAAAACAAGGTTCTTCTGCAGCCTTTGCACTAGCCAGGGGTGAGTTCAGGTCACGTAATGGGCAGGACAGCCCTGGCGAGCTCAGTAGCTTTGCCTTCCAATGTCCTTTCGTAGAAAAACAAAGACAGAGGAGGAAGGAAAGGGCAAGAGACACTTGTGGAGAACTACTCTGAGGGCGCTGGAAGCACAAGCATTATTATTCCCATTTTGCAGATGGAGAAATGGAGCGATTTGCCCACAATCACTCACTATGATCCAGGACTTAAAACTCTTTCAGGGTCTCCCAGGACTTTCCCCAGAGTCTGAGACTTCTGAGATTCATTCACCCTCCAAACTCCCACATACCCCCTTCTTCACTCACCTCAGTCCCTGCTGTGTTCTGGGAGCTGCTATAGCTCACAAAGGCTACAGCCCACAGGAATGTCACAAGGGTCTTCATCATGGAGCCTGTGGGGGGAAGGAAAGGTGGAGAAATGCCAGCTTCAATGGAGCTCACGACTGGATAAGTTAGTGGGTCAAAAAACATTTATTAAGCTCTTATTGTGGAAGCTCTGACTATGTATCAGGGGCATGGTGGGTAGAGCAACAGCCTTAGAGTCAGGAAGTTCAAATCTGGCTTCAGACACTTAATAGTTGGAAGTCACCTAGCCCTACTGGCCTCAGTTTCCCCTTCTGTAAAATGAGCTGCGAAAGGAAATGGCAAATCACTCCACTAGCTTTGCCAAGAAATGAGATCACAACATAGTCAGACTGAACAACAATTGCACATCACAATGTGATGGCTCACATAGTATTCTGTTACTTCTTCCATTCTCTTTTTGGCTCCTACAGGTTCACAGATGCAACAGATGTCTGAGACTTTCTGGCTTGGTGATCATTTTCCTGTCAAGCAACTGGCTTTGATAGGGAATTTATAAAACTGAGACTTTAGAGATTATTTAGAGATTACAAGCCCCCACTTTTTATATCTTAGGAAAATGAGACTCAAAGATGGGCAGTTATTTATCTAAGTCACACACATCAGGAATAAGCACAGTCAAGATTCAAACCCAGGTAACAGAATCATAAATTGGAAACTAACTGGAAGCTTAAAGAGTGTTTAGGTCAGTAGTTCTCAAAGGACTCCTTCATACTCTTAAAATATTATTCAGGATCCCCAGTGAGCTTTATGTGAGCTATATTTACCAATATTTTCCATATTAGAAATTTAAATGTCTTAGAACCTCCTTTTTACCTGCCCCCCCAAACAAAAGGGTCTTTGAAATGCCCCTCACCCACTCCACATACATAGACCACATTTGAGAACCCTTGGACTAGTATAACATTTTCATTCTATAAATGAGAAAATAGATCATCCAAGATCACACTGCTGATAAATGTCAGAAGCTGACTTGAACCTAGGACCTCTAACCCTAGAGACATTGTTCTTTCCATTTTATTCTAAACCTATGTTTGCTAGTAGGATTTATCCAAGCTCCTCTCCACTCCTGCTGTCCCCTTAGCACCTTTCTTGGGCTATTTAGCACTATCCAGCTCAAGGAAGTAATGATTAAACAATACCAGAAGAAGGTTTAATAGTGTAGATTGCTGGTGACAAGGGTTACATTAATTTCAAATACCTCCAAAGAGATCAAAGAAAGAGAGAAAGGATCCATTCATATTTAGTGTTGTAGCAAAGAACTGAAAGTGAAAGGAAATAAGATGTCCCTCAACTGAGGAACAGCCCAACCAACTATGGTAGAGGAACATCATGGAAATACTATTGTGCCATAAGAAATAACAAAAGGAATGGATCCAGAGAAACCTAGAAAGATTCCATGAACTGACTTAGAGTGAAATGAGCAGAACCAGGAAAAACAACTTATACAATAACTATGACATTTTTTTTAATCTGGAAAGATTTAAGAACAGGAGTTCTTAAAATATGGAATTACATTATATAAGTCAAAGGCAAGTCTACTAACTTCCTTGGGCTTCAATGTCTTTATTTGTTAAAATGAGGGAGTTGAAAAAAAAAATTTAATGAGAGGAAAAAAAATGAGAGAATTGAATTAGATCTGTTAGGTCCTTTCCAGTTGTAGATCAATGCAATAATTAGCTGTTATATACCAAAGGACCAAGGATAAAACATGATACTAACCCCTTGATAGAGAAATCAGGGATTCAAAGGGTAAACTGAGATAAACATTTTGGAACATGGTCAATGTATGGATCTGTTTTTCTGAACTATGTTATTTTTCTTTTTACAAGAGATTTAAAAAAAATTGGGGATGAGCAGACGAACACAGAAAAGAAAAATGATCAATAGGGAAACCAAAAAAAAAGAGAGAAAAGAAATAAAATAGGATCATTGTAGCATTTTTTAAAACTCACAGAATATTTTTTAAATTCATGGACAGGAGATTCAGAAGACAGACAAGCAGCAAAGTATTAAATCTACTACTTGAAATTATGTTTTTTTTCCAAACATAATCAGTACATGCTTTTGCATATAATTTTCTTTTGCTGTTCTGTGTATTTGGAAATGTTTGTCTTTGATGATGTTTCTTAAGTACCCATCAACAACAAAAAGAAAAAAAAATAATTACCTCTTTCAATTCAATAAGTATTAAGGATCAGGGGGTTTGAAGGAGTAGAGGGAGAAACTAATATATGATTTCATTGTTATAAGGTATCCCCAGGGACGATGCTTCCTTTAACTATGTGGTTCAGCATCAACTTGGTCACTTATAGTCTTAAAGAGATGCCTGGGTCTCTGTGAGAGAAGTGATTGGTCCAAGGTCACATGGCAGTAGTTATCACAGGCAGATTCTGGGCTCACTCCTTCCTGACAGAGAGACCATCCGCTCTGTCATGATGCCGACAACAAAAAGACAAAATGAAAACATTCCCAATCCATAAGGGATTTGTATTCTAGTAGGGGGGGAGGGAAATAATATATATTCAAATAAGAAAATATAAAATAGATTAAATACAAAGCAATTAGTTAGGGTAGGTAATAATGGAAAAGACTCATCTCAGATGTCACTTGAGCAAAGTCTTGAATAGAGCTAGGATTCCAAGAGGAGGTTGTGAGGAAACAAAATCTTCTTAACATGGGAACAGCCTGTGCAAATGCTCGGAGGTGGGAAATGGATTACCCTATACAGGGAATAACAAGTATACTTGACTAGAATGGAGAGTCTATGAAGGTAAGTAACCTGAAATTAGTCTGGAAAGCCAAAATAAGAAAGACTTTGAATGTCAAACCTAGAAGTTCAAATTCAATCACTTTAAGCTTCTTGAGCAGTCTATAACCATACCTCTGCTTTTATCAAATAGCTAGGTTCTTGTATCTCAAAGAGATTTTTTTTTAAGGAAGGGGATCTAAATGTACAAAAAATAGTTATAGCAGCTATGTGGTGACCAAGAAATAAAAAATAAAGAGATGCCCATTAATTGGAGAATGACTGAATAAATTGTAGTATCTGATTGTGATGGAATTCTACTGTGCTGTAAGAAGCGACAAAGGGAATAGTTTCAGAAAACCGTGTATGAACCCATGCAAAATGAAGTGAACAGAACCAGAAAAATATTGTACACAGTAATAGAAATATTGTAACAATGATGAATGGGGGAAGATTTAGGTACTTTAATCAAGACGATGCTACATCTATCACATATCAGATTGCTTGTTGCCTTGGGGAGAGGGGAGGTAAGGAAGAAGGGAGAAAAAAATTGGAGCTCAAAATCTTACAAAAAATGAATATTGAAAACTAATTGGAAAAACAAAATATTGTTGAAAAGAGAAAAAAGAAAAGTACAAAAATACCATGATACAAAACAATTCCAAAGATCTCATGAAGAAAAATGCTATCTAATTCCAAAAAGTGATCAACTCTGAGGTCAGATAAAGTATACCTTTTTTACTTACTTTATTTTTCTTGCTTTTTTTTTTCTTGGCAACTTGGTTAATGTGGAAATGTGTTTTGCCTGACTTCACATGGATAATTGATATCATATTGCTTGCCTTCTCAATGAGTGGGGGAAGGACTAAAGGGAGGGAAAGAGTTGAGAACTCAACAGCTTTAAAAAAAATGAATGTTAAAGTATAATTACTTTTTAAAAAATACCTTGGATCTGATTAATGTGAATAATTAATCCCCTGAAATGGCCTCATGTATTCAAATTTGCACTATTTGAAGTTAAAATTGTTTAAAACATGGTAATTGGTTCCAGCCTAATGAAAATATGCAGTGTGAATTCAAATACTGAGACTATTTCAGGAGATTTATTATTCACATTATTTAGAGCCTAGGTGCATAATTTTGGCAGCTATGTAAAGAATAGATTGGAGAGGAGAGACAGAGAATAATGAAGGCCTAAACTAGAGCAGTGGTCTCATGCCTGGAGAAAGGGGGATGGATTTGAGAAGTAGAATAGACAAGACATGACAACCGGTAGGACGTAGGCAGTGAAGGGAGAGGAAAGACTGGACAATGACTACGAGTTTGTAAGTTGGGTGACTGGAAAGATCATGGTATCCCTTGAAAAAAAATAAGAAAGTTAGGAAGAAGGGTAAGATTTGGGGGAAAGATGTGTTCTGTTTTAAATATGATGAATTTTAGATCATTGGAATATTTCAAATCTTAAGTTCAAACTCTTTAATTTGTACATGAGGGAGCCAAACTGCAGAGAGGATGAGGGACTTGCCCAGAGGTGAACAGATGGTAAGTGCTTAGAGTGAAGGCTTCTAGGTATCATAATGGACAGACCTGAAGTCCAGAACACTCAAGTTCAAATCAAATCAGAGACTTACTAGCTTAGCCCTGAGATGCTGGGCAAATTACTTAATGTGTGTCTACCTCAGTTTCTTCAACTGTAAAATGGGGATCATCATAGCCCCTACCTCCCAGAATTGTTGTAAGGCTCAAATGAGGTAATATTTGAGTACATTAATAAATCATTGTTTCTTTCCTCTACATGCAGCACTCTATCCATTTTACTGTACTGCTTCATCTCCCGATGAGGACATCTAATAGACGTTTGGTAATGCAGGACTGGAACTCAGGAGATAGATTTCGAAATTTCTTTCCATGAAGATTGGGTCATTCTTCCAAAGAAGCCACAGCTTTTCTACCAAATGCTGGGCACTGAAGCTCTAGGTTTCTACACAGGCTCTTGCCCTCTCTGAGAGGGGGGCAGAGATTATTCTTGGGCAGCATGATAATTGTGGAAATATGTGTGGAAGAATTGCACATGTTTAACATATATTAGATTACTTGCCATCTGGGGGAGGGAGTGGAGGAAAAAGGGAAAAAATTAGAACACAAGATTTTGTAAGGGTGAATGTTGAAAATTATCCATGCTTGTATTTTGAAAATAAAAAGCTGTAATTAAAAAAAAAAAAAGGCCGAAGAAGAGGAGCAGGAAGCTAAGTGAGGGTTAGTCCATCAAGAGCAGCTTTTCTGTGTAAGATAAAAAATGCTAACATTCCCCTGGCTTCCAGCTGCCCACTCCACCCATGGAAGAACCCCACCCAGAGCTGATGGGACTTTCTAGCCAGCCTCAGTTGAGAATTAATGCCAACAGAGGCCGTGGTCCAGAGATGCACCCAGCCGACTAATGCGGTGTTGGGAAATGCAGCCTTGAAGGAGCCAGACCTGCCCCATCACTAAGAGAAGAGCTGTTTGCCTTCAGCTCCATCCCTGGAACAAGGCTTGGAACCTGGAGTCTGAGATGGGAAGAAAGCTGAATAGTTCAGGGACTAAATCATTCCCCCATGTTGAAAAACAATCCCAAAGTGGCTGAGGGTGGTGCTCTCCCTGGCTAGACTCATCTGAGACATTTATCCATCTGTCAGTGAAAGCTAAGACTGGAAAGAGCTGAAGAGGTCAGCTAGACCCAAAGCCTCCTTTTACAGATGAGGAAACTGAGGGCTAGAAAAATAAACGCCTTAGGTCACATAAGTAGCAAATGGGAGAAACTGAGATTCAAACCCATGAACTTTAATGTCAATGGTACTCTCATACCAGCACTGATAACATCCCTTCACTCAAAGTCTCCAAGCAAAGGCTGGAGGGTCCAATGGTCAGGTCAGCGTGGCAGAAGGAATTCCTGTGCAGTGAGGGCTGGACTACTTCTTTTGGTCCTGTGACTGGGTAAAAGGTTTTTGAGGGGCCCTGAAGCTTCATTGGGATGAGGACCTTCGGTACACAGCCCGGCTTGCCCTCAGGCAACAAATACACTGTCCGCCATTTTGAAATCTATCCAACCTAGGTGAACTACCCATGGGATTTGGGGCAAGCCATCCCACTTTTCTCAGTCTCAGTTTCTTCATATGTAAAATGAAGCAGTTGGGATACAAGGCACTTAAGTTTGGCCCAAGACTGAAGAACCTAGGGTCATTTCCACACAATGAGAGAAAAACTAGATTAGGTAAACCTAAAAAAAATGTAGTTAATTGGTTCTAATTTCTCATTGGACGGGGGTGAGTGTAGAGGAGATTCTACCTCCCCCAAGGACCAGAAAATAGTGTTGGTGAGTCTATGGCAGTGGGGGTGGGATGCTGTTCTGAGACCAAGGCTGCCCTCATTGGGACATATCTCCTCATGGTCAGACAAAGGTCACACAGTTTGGCAAGAGCAAGAGGTTGTTATCTCCTGCACACATGTGGGAAAAAATGGCACCGTCCCATCCAAAAGCTAACGGCTGGCCCCGGCAGCCAGGCAAGCTGGGAACACTGGGGGATGGGCTTGGGGGGAGCTGACCTCTGCTGTCCAGCTCACTTGGGAGACCAGGCCCAGCCAAGGTCAGGGGCCCACCCCGAAGCCACATCCTCCAAACCCAGACGAGGCAGCTGGTATTTAACGAACCTCCCTGCAAGCTGGGAAGACAAGTAGGAGCCGGCACATGTGTTTCTCATCAAGTCCTGTTGTACAGAAAACACTCCTTCTCCTCCCCCCAGACCCACAAGCCCTTGAGCTCCATATGGAGGCTGAAACAGAGGAAGGGCCTGCCCCCCTGCCTGGGCAAGGAAAGGATTCTTCCTCTCCGAGGGGCCCTGGGAGAGGTCAGCCCCTGTTGGACGGACCCCATCCAAAGCAGAGTCAAAGACTAGTTATGGCAAGCATTGGGAAACCTGACCGGGTGAGCCGGCTGGAAGAGGCTTCCAGGTCCCTTTTAAAGGGGAAAGCCAGGGTGTGAGGGTGGGGGACATGGGTGGGGTGGGCTCACGAAGGGAGCAAATACACCTGAGACTCATCACGGAGTTAGATACGGAAGGACTTCCAAAGTCCTCCAAGGAGTGGACTCCCATTTCCTTCTCTAGTTCATTTTGTAGATGTGGAAACTGAGGCACTGTTAGGTGACTTGCCCAGGATCACATGGCTAGTTAGGGTCTCAGGGCAGATTTGAACTCCTGACTCCTGGTCCAGTGCTTGTGCCCTCTGGTGCCAGTGAGCTGTCCTGAAGCCCAAGTGAGAAGTGGTCAAAGTCAGATTAGAATCCAGGTGAGCTGTCTCTTTTCTCTGTGCTTTTCATTTTAACTATTTACTTTTAATGAGAGGCAGCCTAGGAAGTGGATCAAGAAGCAGGAAACTAGGAGAAGCAAGAAGAGCAGGATTCAGGTCCTGCCTCTGATATGTGCAGGAACTCTCTGAGACTACCCAGCGTACAGAAGAGACCATTCTACAGTGGAAGGATCCTCATTGGCTATCCCTATATTTATGATGTTATAGGTCTAGTCCAAAAGAAACTTCCCCACTCTATTCCTGTTCCTGAGGTCAAAGCCCCAGTTGTCCCACCCTAGTTAAGGCCCTGACCCAGACATTAAGTTCTTTGAGAACTTAGGCAGCAATCTCAAGATCTTCTACTTCAGACTCAAGGTATCAGAACGGGTCAAGCCAGAGTGGGTGGCTTGGAGAAGGGCCTCTCCTGTTCTCTGAGGGGGTCTCCAGAGCTCTTCCCTCATCTCCCTCAAGGGGGCCAGGCTCGATCTGTGGGTGGGACCAGCCGTCCTCACCTCAGGGGGGCTGCACTCCCACCTTGCTGCCCTCAGGGAGCCCCGGCTTTTGGCAAGGGGACCCATCCTCCCTTCCGTCCTTGGCTGGAGAGCTCAGCAATATGGGGGAGAGCCAGGCAGTGGGGTTTCTGGGAAACCAGGAGGTTTTCTTTGGCCCTGAGTCTAATCTTCGCTGCGGCTTCCCCCTGGGAGCAGAGGGGGTGCGGCGGTCTCGGGGCCATTGGCTCACCAGCATCCCACATCAGATAAACCGGGCTTGGCCCAAAGGCGGCGCTCCTTTGGAGGAGGCCCTTGGCCCCACTGGGAGGTTGTGCTCCAGCACATCTGGAAAGTGTTTGGCTGGCAGGAAAGGGAGACTGAGGATGGGCAGGGCCCAAGGCCCAGCTGGGGCCTCCCCCACTCAGAGTTCAGCTGGACAGCTGCTTGCAGTTCTGGGAAGTTGCCTTTGAAATCAGCACCAGCTGATTTTGAAAAGGAAGAAGAGAAAGCTGGATGGGGAGGGAGGCCCTGAGGGTGCCAGGAAGGGCTTTGGGTCCAGCTGCTCCACGTGGGAGCCTTTCCCCAGCCTGGCTCCCAAAGGAGAGGGGAACCGCCTTTGATTTGCTCTGAGAGTGAAGATCAAAGGAGATAATCTACATAAGGCACCTCAAGGGGCCTCCCCATCCTCTCCATCTCCCGGCTTCCAGCCTCCTACCTCCCCCTTGCCCCCTTCCCTGAGCCTCCTGTCCCGTTGGGAAGTGTCCCAGGCCTTCTCTTATGGCTCGATGGGTAAAGTCTGCAAAACCCAGGGCCTTCTGCCTGCTGGCCCCATATACCCATAAACCCCCTGGCCACAAAGCAGTCATTCCCTCCTTGGCCCCCCCTTCTGTAAGGGTTCCCTTCCTCCAGCCTAGTCCCCAGCCCTTTTCCCCATCACACACCTCTCCCTCCTTCCCTCCCTCCCTGTACAGGGTCCTCTTGGAGCCAGGGCTGTCCAAGCCAGGGTGGGAGCTCCCTTACCTGGGGATCCTGCCCGTTCTGCTCTCCACTTTGGTCAGACCAAGCCTGCACACAGTGAGGGATTCGTTCTAACAAGTACATTAGCCGCCTTCTTCTTCTTTTTTTTTTTTCCCCAGCCTCCCAGTCCAACAGCCAGCCGGCTTCAGATTACAGCTGTGCCTTTCTTAAAGCAACCCACTCTCATTTTGAATGCTACTATTGCAACATAGCCTGGACCCATCCCATCCCCCAGCCCCAGCACCCCCTCATACACAGTCTCCTTCCAGTTTTAATAGGAAAACTAACACTCTTTTTTTGATGTTTTTGTGAAACAAATGGGGTTAAGTGACTTGCCCAGAGTCACACAGCTACTATATCAAGTGTCTGGGGCTGAATTTGAACTCAGAACTGGAGCTCTATCCAGTTAGCTACATAGCTGACCTGAAAGTTTCTTCCCTAATTCCTTGTGGCTTCAGGACCAGGAAGGTCTCAAGCCAAGGTGCTCCCAGTGAGAGACAAAAGTAGAGAACAAGCTGTGCTATGGGAAGTAGACATTTTTCCCTCTCTGAGACTCATTTCCTCTTTTGAAAAATAATAGACTGGGGCAGCTAGATGGTGCAGTGGATAGAACACCAGCCCTGGAGTCAGGAGGACCTGAGTTCAAATCTGGTTTCAGACACTTAACATTCCCTAGCTGTGTGACCTGGGCAAGTCACTTAACCTCAATTGCCTCAGCAAAAAGCAAAAAGGAAAAAAGAAAAGAAAAACAATAGACTAGGGCAACTAGATGGTGCAGTGGATAGACCATCAGCCCTGGAGTCAGGAGGACCCGAGTTCAAATCTGGTCTCAGACACTTAACCTTTCTTAGCTGTGTGATTCTGGGCAAGTCATTTTGCCTCAGCTGAAAAAAAAAAAAAAGGAAAAAATAATAGACTGGAAGAGATGACTTAGTTTAATAGAAAAAGTAGCAGACTGGCTAGCCCTGATCCCTTGTGACCTTAGGCACGTTCCTAAGTCCCCTTTTACTTTCTTCCTTTTAAATTATGTCCCATTTATCGTGTACGTATTTGTACATATTTGCTTTGTACATATTTGCGTTTTGTCCCTCCCTTTAAATTGTAAGCTCTTTGAGGGCCAGCAATGGTTTTTGTCTCCACTGGTATCTAGTTCAGGGAAGCATTTAATAAATGCTTTTGTTTTTGTTTTGTGAGGCAAGTATTAAGTATTTGAGACCAGATTTGAACTTGGGTCCTCCTGACTCCAGAGCTCATTCTCTATCCATTGCACCATTTAGCTGCTCCAATAAATGCTTATTAAATTAAATTGAACTTCACCTTCAGTTCCCTCCTCTATAAAAAGACAGGGTCCCATTCCATAGTAGAGCATGGGAAAAAAAAAATCATTTGTCAGATCTGGGAACAGGAGAAAAATTCATGACCAAACAAGAGGTAGAGAAGTTCCTAGGAAGTAAAATGGTTAGTTTTGATTACATAAAAATAAAATGGTTTTGTGTAAACAAAAACAATGCAACTAAAATTAGAAGAAAAGCAAGTAATGGGGAAAATATTTTCAAGTTTCTGAGAAATCTCTTATTTCTAAAAACACATATATAGGGAACTAAGTTCCCTTTCAGCTCCAGATCTTTGATCCTATGATATAAGGTCCCTAAAAACTGGTCAGTTCTAGGATCTTAAAAAAAAAGGGGGGGGAGTAACAGCTAGATTAGTGTCTTACAGGTGCTATATAATGCCAACAGGTCACACTGTAGGAGAGGGAGGCATCGAGTTGGGAGAAAGTACTAGATTTGAAGTGAGAGGACGTGGGTTCAAATTCTTCCTGTGTGATCTTGGCAAGTCACTTCATCTCCCGAGGCTCAGTTTCCTCACGTGGAGAATGAGGGAGAGGGACTCTGAAATCCCTTTAGCTCCAGAACTATACTCTTAAATAGAGCAGTTGTTTATCTGTTTTGGGAGAGGAAGTTTCCTTTACTGGTCATTCTCAACACCAGTGAAAGCTCTGTTTCAAAACAAAAATCTGCAGTAAAGCAGAGTGTTTATCTAGGACCTATTCTGTGCTTAGTTCCATACTAGGCAGGGATAAAAAAGGAAAAAGAAAATGGACTGTGTCCTTTCTGGGTTTCCACTCTAATTGTGGAACTAATAAGCAATTGAGCCGAACTGAACAGAGTATCTCACCAAGTGCTAAATTGGACAATGGTCACACTAAATTAAATAGGAATTCAGAGGATGGAAAGAACACCATGGGCAGGAGTGGCAAGGGAAGATTTCTTGGCACTTGAACTATCCCAGAATAAAAATAAATAGCTCCCATCCTCAGAACTTAGCATGTGACATACAGTCAGCCTTTGCTAAGTGCTTTTCCATCATTCGTTCACTATGTTGTGCCTTAGGATTTACGATTTCCTCGAACTGCACAAATGTGTTCAGTGCCCAGACACTGCTAATGTAATTATACCTATTTTACAGATAGAAAAACTGAGGGTCAGAGAGACAAAAAAGTGACTTATGTAGGATCATATTTCCAAATAGCGATAAAAACATTGACTTGTGAGTCCAATGACCTATCTCTGACTGGGTAACCTTGGACATACCACTTCTATTCCTTGTGCCCCAATCCCATGCTCTGTAAAGGGAAGAAATGCACTAAGTGATCTCTAAGCTGGCAATCACCTCTGCCATTCTATGGTTCTAGGAGATGAATCTGTATTACAAAGCCCAACACATGGGTCAACCCAATCAACATGGAACATCACCTAGAGCAATAACATTGAACTCTTCTAGCCACATGCTCCCATAGCAGACCTAGAAAAGTAGTTATTTGTTTTACTTTCTGTGTGGCCATGACACCTCTGGGACCTTAAAAATCACTTTTCTAAAGACTTCTTGAAAGTACCGATGAAAAAAACCCAGGAGATGTGGGTTCAAACTCAAACTCTGCCCCATTAATTCAATGTGTGACCCAAGGTACTCTATCTGGTTCTTTCCAGTCCTAAGAATCCACCTAGTAGGCGCAGCTAGGTGGCGCAGTGGATACAGCACCAGCTCTGAAGTCAGGAGGACTTGAGTTCAAATCTAATCTCAGACACTTAACATTCCCTAGCTGTGTGACCCTGGGAAAGTCATTTAATCTCAATCACCTCAGCAAAAAGAAGAAAAAAAAATCCACCTGATATATCCAGCTTCTAGAGAAAGGACAAGAGAAGATGACTCTGGAGGAAGATTTGTAACCTCCATAAATCAAGATGAACAGCTCCTCAGGTTGACTCAACATCATAGCAATCAGATGTTTCTCTAAATTGTACAAGGCTTTCAAAAGGATCTTGAAACTGTTAGTCCATCAATGAGCATTTATTAAGTGCCTACTATATGCCTGCTCCAGGCTAAACCTAAAGGAAGTCATAACACAGTACTGGCCCCCAAAAAAACTACTGGGGAAGGCAACATGTAACCAGTTATGTACAAATAAGAGCTATAGGGTTAAATTGGAGTTCAAGCTGTATGGGACAAGGCTTCTTGTAGAAATCAAGATTCTAGGTGATATCTGCAGGAAGCCGGAAGATAAAGAGGGAGAGAAATCCAGGCTGAAAGGAAAGATGGAGCATGTTGTTGGAGACTAAATAAGTTTCACCACTCAGAGGGAAGAGCCCTTCCCTCAGCAGACTACTCCTTATTAACCCTTTGTATGGATTCTGGCTTCTCTCCTCTGCTTTCTCTCCCTCTCTCCCTCCTCTTTCATCTTCCTTCTTTTACCCTAGACATCTTGTCTGTGACTCCATGAGACATACTTGCAAGACCCATCAGTGAGGAAAAGGGTTGCTGTAGGCAGGTAAATATTTAACAACTGGCTCTCTGAAAAGAAATTATTTATAGGACACATTTTTATCCATTTATGTACGTGTGTGTATATATATATATATGCATGTATATATATATATCTATATATATCTATAATTCATATATATGAACCTTTAAAATCGCTTATATAGGGGCAGCTAGGTGGTGCAGTGGTTAGAGCACCAACCCTGAAATCGGATCTAAATTCAAATCTATTCTCAGACACTTACCACTTCCTAGCTGTGTGACCCTGGGCAAGTCACTTAACCCCAATTATCTCAGCAAAAAAAAAAATCACATATATGTATGTGTGTTTATATGTATGTATATATATATACACATATATATATAATTTTGCCTCAGCAAAAAAAATCATGTATATGTGTGTGTGTTTATATGTATGTATATATATATACATATATATATATATAATTTTGCCTCAGCAAAAAAAATATCATGTATATGTGTGTGTTTGTGTGTGTATATATATATATACTGTTATGTAGAATGTATATATTGTGTATATAATTATATATGTATATAAATATGTATCACTTGTATATATAATAAACAATATTATATAAAATGTATTATATATTATGTCTACATATAATCATAATATTCTATATATGGTTACAATATATCATATAGTACAATATTCTATAGTTATAATGTATCATGTTATTTATAGAAAATATTGTTTATTATTTTTATCTTGATCTTCATTATTAACACTTTCTCCATCACTTTCTTTAGTCTAGACAATCAACAAAGCAATTCATCAAGTCCTAATTTGTAGTGTTTGCTGATTTGCAAGGTGTAAATGCTCACACTGAAAACTGAACAGCCAAGCGGTTTCAGCTAGCTCCACCAACTCCCTGAAGCCCAGCTAGGAAAGGAAGAAGGCTGAGGAGAGCTTCTGGGGTGGGGGGAAGGAGCAGCAAGCAGCTGTTTGGGAGAAGATGAACAGTCCTGACCTTGAATTCTCCAATGCACCACTTAACGAGCCACTCGGGGTACCTGGTACTCTACAATAGTATGTTCTTTTTTTTTTTTAAACCAGATTTATGATTTCACTGGGCAGCTAGTGGTACAATGGATAAAACAATGGGCTGGAAGTCTGCAAGACTCAAATTTCTTAGTTCAAATTTAGCCTTAGACACTTATTAGCTGTATGACCCTGGGCAAGTCACTTAACCTTATTTGCCTTAATTGCCTTACCTGTCTAATGAGCTGGAGAAGAAGTATCTTTGCCAAGAAAATCCCAAATGGTTCAGGAGGAGTCAGATAAGATTGAACGGACAGAACAACAATAATTTCACTGACATTTTCTGCATGAGAAAACGCCCTATACCAATCTAGATCACCATTGTAATATAGTCTTAAGAGTTGCCCAGAGTACTTAGAAATCAAAAGACTCTAGATCTAGTGCTGACTCTGAACCTTTAAGGCAAGCCCAACTCCCTCATTTTACAGGTGGGGAAACTGAGGCAAATAGGGTTAAGTGACTTACTCAGAGTCAAGTTACTAATGTTTGGGGGAGAATTTGAAACTAGGCCCTCCTAGGTCTAAGTCCAGTTCCTGATTTTCTATATCACTGTTGCCTTTCCTATTCTAGAACCCTGGGAGATATGAATGACAGTGCTCCTCAGGCAATCAATTCTAGGAGCATTCCTTTATTTTCTTCCTTCTTCCTTTCCTCCCTTCCTCCTTCCCTCCTTCCTCTCTTCTTTTTCTTTTTTTCTTCCTTCCTTCTTTCCTTAACAATCAAGGTTAAACGACTTACCCAGGATCACTCCAGGGCCATCACTCTATCCACTGAGCCATCTAGTTGCCCCATTATTTTGTTTTCTTGAGTTAGGGATTCACCTGCCATCGGAATTAGACCCAGCTGGCCTAACTTCTTACAATCAAGGTATTTTAATCTAAACCATTGAATGTGTTCTTCTTTTGGGTCACTTGAAATAGAGAAAGAGATAAGAATTGTAATAGGAAAAGAGACAGGAACTATATATGGAAATTTACCCAGACTATAGGGCACAGAAAAAAATAACTAACCAATTTCCTGATGCATTTATAAAGCATCGAATGGAATAGCTTTTACTTGCCAAAGATAAAGAGAAATTTGAGCCAAGGTAGGGGCAAGAAGCGGGTGCTACTCTATTTAGAAAAACTTGCTCAAGTGCCCACTGCTATAGCATGGGTTCCTTACGTTGAGAGAGAACCTGGTTAATCACCTTGCTCTACATGAGGTAACTGGTCTACCCTTTAGGATGATGGTTCTCAGACCATCCCTTTATAGCATTAAAAATTATTGAGGATCTGTCCAGAGAGCTTTTGTTTATGTGGGTCATATTTATAGATATTTACCATAGTAGAAATAAAAACTAATTTTGAACCCTCTGGAAGGGTTTTAGAGACCCTCAGAATTCTCTGGACCACACTTTAAGAACCTTTAGGGAACCTTCTATTTTGCACATGGGTAATAACCTATTATGATGTTCCACTCATAGGATTTTTTTTTTCTGAGGCAATTGGGGCTAAGTGACTTGCCCAGGGTCACATAGCCAGGAAATGTTAAGTGTGTAAGACCAGATTTGAACTCAGGTCCTCTGGACTTCAGGGCTGGTGCTCTATTCACTGTACCACCTAGCTGAACCCCACTCAGAGGATTTAAAGATAAAGCCTGTAGATAGTTTACCTAGATTATGTACAAAGCATCTGCTCAAGTCTCTCCTATTCTTTTTTTTTTTTTGCTTTTTGCTGAGGCAATTGGGGTTAAGTGACTTGCCCAGGGTCACACAGCTAGGGAATGTTAAGTGTCTGAGACCAGATTTGAACTCAGGTCCTCCTGACTTCAGGGCTGGTGCTCTAACCACTGCGCCACCTAGCTGCCCCATAATCTCTCTTATTCTTGCAAGAAAAAAAAATAGAGAGATTTGGACTATAATGGTCCATTTAGGTGGATTTGAATTCGTATAGACAATTAGACCCCAAAAAAGTCATTACTGCTTTATTATAAGGTTGGGATGATATCTATGATAGAAGACTCCCGGGGATCTGTGCAAAGTCTCATGCTAGTTAACATTTTCACCAATAATTTGGGAAGGTGACTTTTTTTTAATCATATGTGCTTATGATACAAAGCTGAAAGTCTTGCTAATATGCTAGATGAAAAAAAATCAGGATTCAAAATTTTTTGGACAGGCTGGAGAAGAAACATCAGTCAAACACGCATTCAAAAGCCCTATACAAATCACAGCACTTCTAAGGGCTGCTGGGATCTGAGGAGGATCAAATTGGGAAATACTTAACAAAATAAAGAAAAATGCAATAAAACATAGATAATGTTAATGTGTGGTTTTCTAAGTCAATATGTGGCCTGTGAAGCTCATTGTCTAATGTTTCATGGGCCAGTTTCTATTTGGCTCTGACACCAGTGTGTGAGAGCATTGGGACAAATGGAAAGAGAGCTGGAGCTAGAGGCAAAGGTGGGTTCTGATCTTAGTTCAGCCAAATCCCACTTATGTGACCTCAGTTTCCCCAATTGTAAAATTTGGGTTTTAGATAAAAACACTGCTAAAGTTCATTCTAACTCTATGATTCTATAAAGATAAAATTTTACAGGAATAAATGCAAATCTTAGATTTGATCTTAAAACATCAACTTTGAAAGGACAAGATGTCCAAAACAATCCCAATAGACTTTAGACAGAAAGTGCCATCTGCATCCAGAAAAAGATCTAAGGAGACTGAATGTAAATCAACACATGTTAGGTTCACTTCTTTTTTCTGTTTTTTTTTTTTTTTTAATCTCTCCCATGACTTTCCCCCTTTACTCTGATTTTCCTCTCTGAACATGATTCATAAAATAATTCATAAAATAAATAAATTTACTGGGGGGAGGGGAAGAAAGGACAAGATGGGAGGTGCAAGGATGTTCATCTGAAAAACATCTGGGGACTTTAATAGATTGTAAGGTACCTGGTGGTGCAATGGATAGAGTGCCAGCAAGCCCCTGAGTTCAAATGTGGCCTTAGGCATTTATTGGCTGTCTGACTCTAGGCAAGTCACTTCAGTGCTTGCCTCAGTTTCTTCATCTGTAAGGGCTGATAAAATAATAGCATCTACCTTGCAGGGCTGCTATAAGGTTAAAATGAGATAATATTTGTGAAAGGTCTTTCAGATCTTAAGGAGTTACATAAATATTAGCTATTATTGTTATTATGTTATGATGCAGCATTAAGCCATATTAAAAGAGGCACAGATTTCAGGAATAAGGAAGTAACCTATACTCTGTATCCTGCCTTGGACAAAACAAGATTCTGTGTAATTTTCAGGATCGAGCCCACACCTAAAGAAGAAGTGAATGAATGAACCTCCCTCTCTTCTTTGAAGAAGTAGGGGATTACAGGAGTGGGATGATGCATCCAGACTCAGTTGATATGTTGATTCCTTTGCTGAACTGCTTTTTTCTTTCTTACTTTTTTAATCTTCATTCTCAAGAATGACTTTTTGGAAAGTGGAAACATATATTTGGAAAGAAGGTGATAGAAAAATCAATATGAAATTTTTTTTTTAATGAAAGCCATCAATTTCTCATGGAAATTCACAGAAGGAAGCTGGATAGTTTCATTTCTCTCTTTCTTGTTAAAGTTACTAGACACATTTTTTTAAAAAAGAAATTGATCAAATTCTTCTTTCACAACATGACTAATGTGGAAATATGTTTAACGTGATTGTAAATGTATAACTTCTATCAGATTGCTTGCTGTTTTGGGGAGGGAAGAGGAAAGGGAAGGAGGGAGAAAAAATTGAAACTCAAAATCTTATAAAAATGAATGTTGAAAAATCAATGCAGCCAAGATTAGAAGGAAAGCAGAAAATTGGGAAAAAAATTTTACTTCCAAGGGTTCTGATAATGGCCTCATTTCTAAACTATATAGAGAATTAACTCAAATTTATAAGAATACAAGCCATTCTCCAATTGATAAACGCTCAAAGCATATGAACAATTTTCAGATAAAGAAATTAAAGTCATTTCTAGGCATATGAAAAAGTGCTCTAAATCACTATTGATTAGAGAAATGCAAATTAAAACTACCTCACACCTCTCAGATTGGCTAAAATGACAGGAAAAGATAATGATAATTGTTGGAGGGAATATGGGAAAATCAGGACACTAATGCATTGTTGATAGAGTTGCAAACTGATCCAACCATTCTGAAGAGCAATTTTGGAACTACACCCAAAGGGTGATCAAACTGTGCATACCCTTTGATCCAGCAGTGCCATTACTGGATCTGTATCCCAAAAAAATCATAAAAAAGGGGAAAGGACCCACATGTGCAAAAATGTTTGTAGCAGCTCTTTTTGTAGTGACAAAGAATTGGAAAAGAAGTGGATGGATGTCCATCAATTAGGGAACAAGTCAGGATACATGAAGTAATGGATTATTTTTCTATGAAAAATGATGAACAAGCTGATTATAGAAAGGCCTGGAAAGATTTACAGGAACTGATACTTGAAGCCCTTTAGTGATATCTATTCCACATCTGTAACCCTCTGATTGTTGGAAAATTCTATCCCTTTGACATCTGTCTCTATGAAAGTCCAATCCCTCTCCAACATTATAGGCCTTCAAGACAATTTTCATGTCAGTGAAACAAGCAGAACCAGGAATACAGTGTACACTGTAACAGCAAGAATGTGTGATGATCAACTATGAAAGGTTTGGTTCTTCTCAGCGGTTCAGTGATCCAAAGCAATCCCAATAGACTTTGGACCGAAAATGCCATCTGCGTCCAGAAAAAGAACTGAGGAGACTGAAGGTAAATCAACACATACTATGTTCACTTCTTTTTTTCTGTTTTTTTGTTTGATTGTTTTGTTTTATTTTGTTTTTTAATCTCTTCCATGGTTTTTTTTTTTCATTTGCTCTGATTTTTCTCTCCCAACATAATTCATAAAACAATGTGTATTAAAAATAAACTAAAATTAATAATTTTTTAAAAACCATTTAGCCCAATCGCCTCATTTAACAGATAAGGAGACTGAGGCCTGGGCAGGGAAAGCGCTAGTCACAAGCTAGTAAGTGTCAAAGGAGGACAGGTTGAAGGAAGGCAAGTCAAGAAGCATTTCTCTGCCTCTGTGCCTGACAAGACCTGGAGATAAAAAGGAAAGCAAACTGCCCTCAAGGAACTTACAATCTAATGATTGTAAATGAGGTAGATGAGATGGGAAGCAGGAAGGGAGAAAGGAATGGCCATAAAGACCACTCCAAGGAATCTGAATTTGAGACATTAAGGTTCTATATATAAGGAGACATAACAAAGTGAAAAGATACTAGATTTAAAGTCAAGATTGCAGAAGGCCCTTAGAGGCAACTGAGTGTAGCTCAGACTTGAGTGAGAATTCTCCCTTCTGACAGTCCTGACAAGTGGTCATCCAGCCAATGCTCGAAGCCCTTAGTGATATCTATTCCACATCTGTAACCATCTGATTGTTGGAAAATTCTATCCCTTTGATATCTGTCTCTCTGAAAATCCAATCCCTCTCCAACATTATAGGCCTTCAAGACAATTTTCATGTCCCTACTAAGCCTTCTACCTTACATATCCCCAGTTTTTTCAATGGAGTCTCATCTGTGATGATTTCCAGTCCTCTTTCCATCCTGCTGATCCTTATCTGAGCATGCTCTGTCTTGTTTATGTCCCTCCCAAACAGCGGGACCCAGGACTGGATAAAATATTCCTGAAGTGGTTTAACCATTTATAGTTTACAGTTGACCCTACTTTCATTTATACTGATAATAAGGATAGCACGCTTTCTAGAGTGATTCCCCATTTTGCATTCATACCCAAAGATTGAGTCCTCAGAGGCAGCTTTTACCATGGATTCTGGGAGACCCTGTGAATGGCTATTCCTCTGCTCTTGTAGTCCACAAGCCCCCATCAGTGCGCTTCCAATGAACAATCAGCTAGTAGCACAATTAGCTAAAAACAAAACATTTGCGAAAATGACATTGTAAGAGAAGTGTTACAGAACATTTCCCTCATAAACCTGGGATGTCTACACAATGTCCCTGGGAAGAGTTCCCATAAATAAAGAGTATAATAATGGTAAGATGTAATGAATACATGTGACCAAGTTATTACTCACTATTCTAGTACTAGAGTGCCTGAAGTCCTTTCTCTTCTACAGAATCCTCAAAAAACTCTATTAGGGCCAACTTCTTTCCTGGGAGCCTTGCTGAACAAAGCTCTTCAGTTGATTACTATGACTACCTTTCACTTAAGTCTGTAGCCAGCTCTTTTCTTAATGCTTTTTGAAGCAATTTCCAGTCTTGAGTAACTGAGTCTCTGAATGCATGTCTGTCTAGAGTTTACCTCTGTTCCCTCAACTATTCCTTTGACTCTCAAACAGATTCTTCAAATGCTGTTTGGGATGCCTCCTCATGGGCAAGTAGTCTTGTTCTATACACTGGGGCTAATGAAGAACAAAGACCATGAGAAAAATCAAGAAATCCTTTCCTCCCAATCCTTTCATTCCACAATTTTTCCGAGGACTGCTTACCACCTTCCCAAACCTGTGGACTTATGTTCTCTTCCAGGGCTTAGCAATTGAAAGACATAATCAATTTTTAAAAATGAGATTGTACACTTCTGGCTCATCAAAGAAAGGTGTTCCCACTTTGCTGAAGGAGTGAAGGAGTGTTAATACCTTGTTAACACATTTAAATCTCATCAGTGAAGCTACGGGACAACAGGGATGGGTGGGGCAGAGGAGCAATAATCAAATAATCAAATCAAGTCTCTGCTCCTTACACAAGTATAAATTTCCTGTCACTTCTGTAGTCATTATGTGTAGGGATTTTGTTGGCCTAATTATAGACTTGTAAGAGCCCTGGAGAGAAGAATTTTGTCCCCCCTTTTAAACAAATTTTCCTTCCAATAACTGCTGTAGAGGATTTTTAGTTCCTACTGTCCCCCTGTCAGAGAAGGAAAGAGAGGAACCTCTCCCAGTTTCACTGCTCCTGATGTGCCCCAAACAACCTGGATAAGGTAGGACAGTTGGACCATGGTAGTAGCATGAGACACCTTTCTCCAATATATACTACATGCTAATGCTGGATTATTTATGTCATTTCCTTCCTCAGAAACCTTCATTGGCTCCCCTTTGCCACCAGGATACAATTCATATTCTTCAGCAAGGGCATTCACAGCCTTCCACAATCTGACTCCAAGCTAGCCCTCCAGTCTTATTTCATATTATTTCCCTAAATAAATCCTTTGTTCCAGTTAAACCATGCTTTTTCCAAAGAGTCCACCATTTGCCTTCCCATCTTTGGGTTTTTATCTCACTAGTCCTTCTGCCTAGCATGTTCTCTCTGAATATCATGGGGTTGCAGCTTTAGGGTTAAAAGGGACAACAGAGGCTGCTAATCCAAATCTTTCATTTTTCAGAAGAGAAAATTGAGTTCAAAGGAGGTGGAGGCAAATATCTAATATCACACAGAGGGTAAGAACTGGAGATGAGAACTAACCTCTAACTTCAGAGCTAGTTTTCTTTCATTATATCAATATCTATGATCTCTTTATCTTGCAAAGTCATTTAGTCATTCCTTTCTCTCTTAAAGCACCTTATTGAATTTGTTTTTGCAGATTATGCAGTTATCTATTAAGGGCTTTTCTTTTTAAAATTTGCTCATCTTGGGGATGGATGGTAATAGAAGGGAACAGATAAAAAAAATGGAAAAACCAACAAATTTGTGCTTTGATATGCCACATTTATTTCTGTATCATTTATTGCTGTGCAGTGATGTTATTCTGAATTAAAACTCAAGTATTGAACCACACTGCCTAAGGGGGAATCATGAAAATACTCCTCTTGGTAAAAAAAAAGGGGGGGGGGGCGATGCAATTTCAATTCATGGCCTTAAGAAGTATAACTGTGTTGAAAACTATCTTTACAGTAATTGGGGAAAAAATACTATTAATTTTTTTTAAGTAGGATTGTCAATGACATTACTGATATTGGAAATGAATAGAAAATTTTTATGGCAAAAAATAATGTGAATTACACAGGTTTAAAGTGGACATCATTTGTATTTTAAAATCATTGTATTGCTAAGATAAATATGCAGGATGATTAAATTAAATTTAAAAATAAATCAACTGATTTTCATGTTGGACAATGCAACTGTAGAGTTAATATTAGCCCTCCCCTCTCCTGTGTATCGCCTTTCTATATCAGCAGCCCTGCAGGATCCCCATTCTCCAAACTTTATGGGATTTCTCCTTCCTTGGAGCAACTGTGATGAGTCACAGAATACAGAATGTCAGTACTAGAAGGGACCATAGAGATAATCTAGACCTCATATTACAGAAGAGTAAACTGAGGCACTGTGCTAAGCACCAAGGATACAAAGAAGGGCAAAAAAAGGATCATGCTTGTTCATTTTTATTACAAAAGCTTCCGTTTCCGAAGGTTTTTTGGTTCTTTCATTGTCCTAGAAAAAAAACTGTCTATACTTATATGTACTCCATTCCCCTTCCTCTCTTCTAAACCCTCTGTAACATCTCCCTACTCAATCCATTCTCCCTCACAAATCTACAAATCCAGTCCCCGTCTCTGACGGAGTTCCAGTCCTCAGATAACCGGTTGTCTATTGGATGTTACAAACTGGATATCCCATGCACGAGCATCTCAAAATCAATGTGTCCAAAGCAAAACTCATTCTCTTTCTTCACAAATCATCTCTTCCTTTCTTCTAAATTTTCTTATTTTTTATAGAAGGAACCAACAACTGAGCCATCTTGCTACTAATGGAAGAAATCCTTCTCATTGTATTGTCTAGCATATATTCTCCCATGTATACTTTCTCTAGTTTCTGTTTTGTTATCCACTTTTTTTGCTATTTATTATGGATGTTCATTATGGAACTGGTATTTGGTGGGGAAAGGGTCAACCCTTGGATATAAAGCATGAGGGTCTCCTTTCCTCCTTCCCTCAATTAGTGAATAGCAATCAGAGATTTAATTTGAACCTGAAAAACCACATTCCTTACACTAATAACATTTAAGGAAGCAGATAGATACAATTTTATCCTGAGGAAAGCAGGCTCCTGGTTCTCCTCCTGGCAAGAACCAAAGTCTCCCCTGGAAATCTGGGGGGATTGCTTCAGCATGAAGCAGCAGATTCCCCGGCCTGAGAGACTCCCACCAGCATCTAGCATTTGCCCTCCCAGAGGCCTTGGGTCCAGACAATCCCTGCCCCGGCGCCAGCTACATGGTCTTCCCTATGGCCATAAGGACCAGCTCTTGGTTAAGGGTGAGCATCTCAAGATTAGAGACTCTGTAATTAACCCCCTCTTTCCAAAGATGGTGAAGGAGAGCACTATTCTGGGCAGACCTCAGCTTCTCCAGTAGCGCCAGAGGCAACCAGCCCTTTGTGGTGGGCTGATAAAGAGCAGCTTTCTAGTTTTCTACAAGGGACAGAACCCTCGGAACCATGGGCCAACCTCCCTTGAGAATAAAGTCTGTGAGAGACATTCAGAGCTAGCAGAGGGAGTTGCCCAGACTAAATACTTCCTACTTCCTACTCTACCCTTGGTATTACTGGTTTAAAGGCTGGTTAGTGAGAAGTGAGATTGAAAAGCAGAAGTAGTATCATTGTCAGTCAGCAAGAATTACTGAATGCCTAGCTGTGTGACCCTGGACAAGTCACTTAACCTCAATTGCCTCAGCAAAATATATATGGATAATTTTTCAACATTTACCCTTACAAAATCTTGTGTTCCAAATTTTTTCTCTCCCTTCCCCCTACCCTTTCCCCTAGACACCAATTAATCCAATATATGTTAAACATGTGCAATTCTTCTATATATATTTCCACAAATATCATGCTGCACAAGGAAAATCAGATCAAAAAGGAAAAAACGAGAAAGAAAACAAAATGCAAGCAAACAACAACAGAAAGAGTGAAAATCCTATGCTATGGCCCACATTCAGTTCCCACATTTCTCTCTCTTGGTGTAGGTGGCTCTCTTTATCACAGAACCATTGAAACTAGTCTGAATCATCTCATTGTTGAAGAGAGTCTCGTCCATCAGAATTGATCATCGTATAATCTTGTTGTTGCCGTGTATAATGATCTCCTGGTTCTATCAGCTGAATCTTAAAGGAAACCAAAGAGCAGATGAGGTAGGAGAATCCCTTATACATGAGGAGCCAGTACAAAGGCAGAGTTGAAATACAGTAAGTATCACTGGATCAATGAGTAAATGTAAATTGAGTAAATTAAGTGAATATAAAAAGCCAGGAAAGGGAGGATAGGGCCAGATTGTGAAGGACTTTAAATGCTAGAGAGTTTTCTATTTGATCTGGAGGGTAAAAGTTTATTGAATAAAGGAGATGGCAGGATCAGACCTTCGATGTAGGAAAATCACTGTGGCAGCTGAGTGGATGATGGATTGGAAGGGAAAGAGGCTTGAAGATGGGAGACTAACCAGGGAGTGTCCAGACAAGAGACAGCAAGCCTGTTCAAGGGTGAAGGCTGTGTGGGTTGAGAGAAGGAGACATATGAGAGAGAAGTTGTGAAGATTTAAAAAAAAAAAGACAACAAACTGGAAATACAGATTGTATAAGATCCTGATTGTGAGCCTGGATAAATAGCGGGATTGTGTTGCCTTTGACAGACATAGGAAAGCTGGGAAAAGGGAAGGTTGGTGGAGGAATGGGGAGATGATGTGGTCTGTTCCAGATACATTGAGTTTGACATCCGAGTGGAGATGCCCAAGAGGCAGTTGGTGATAGTACTAATGCTCAAGAGAGAGATTAGGGTGAGTCTGAGAATCATTGTCAAATCAGGATCTCTGAACCCCTGGGAGTTAATGAGACCCATGGGTGAGATCATGGGTGAGATCGAGACTCATGAGAATGAGAGCAATGGGTGAGGTAGAGGGAAAAGAGAAGAAAGCCCACAGTTCATGAGCATCCTTTAGGAATGTGTCGGTCTGTCCTACTGCTCCTCAGGACACAATATCTTAGAGTGAGAAGGGTCCTAAGAGACCATCTTGCCTACCCAATATCTCCATAGTAACAGTGTGCACCTGGGAAGAGCACTAACTATAAAGTCAGGGGCTCTGGGTTCCAATTCCAACTCTGATCCATCTGATCTTTGACACAGTTTCCTGATCTAGAAGTCTGAGGTTACAGTAAGTAGCCTTTATGGTCCATTAAAACTAAGATCCTAATTAAGAGTCCCCTCATGATGTAAGAACAAAAGATATCAATAAAAAAATTTTAAAACCCACAATCTCCTCTTCCACATCTCAGACAAGTGAAATCCAGCTTCTGATTGAAGATCTCTAGGAAGAAGTAGTTTGTTACTTCCTGCAGCAGTCCATTCTTCTTTCAGACAGGTCTAATTGTTAGGAAGTGTTCCTTACATCCAACCAACATCTGCTTCTCTGCAATTTCCAGCGACTGTTCCTGTTTCTGCCCTCTGGGGCTAAGCAGAATAGGTCTAATTCCTCTTTCAAATGGCAGTCCTCCAAATACTTAGACAGTTCTCATATGTTCACTATAGCTCCTCTTCTCCAACCTAAACATATTTAGTTCTTTCCCTTTTTTAAAAAAGTTATGTATGTTATGATGCGTTTTTATTTATTTTGTTAAACATTTTCCATTTACACTATTTGAAATCAATTTTTATTGATACCTTTTTTTTTATACCGCTAGTCTTCCCGAGTATCCTCCTCCATTCCCTCCTAAAGAGAGACAAATAAGATAAATATTTATCTGAAAAGGGGGGGGGGAAGTGAGCACAACTGATCAATACAATGAAAAAAACATCTGAAAATGGGTGCAATGTATAAGACTTGTAGACCTCCTACCTCCACCACCAAGGGTGAATTGGAGCTATTTTCTCAGAACTCTTCTTCTAGTCCCTCTTGATCTTTAAAATTTGATTAATTTACATGTGATTTCCTGGCATGTAGTTGTTCTGGCCATTTACATTGTTGTAATAATTGTATATATTCTTTTCTTATTTCTGCTTCCTTCCCTATGCCCAATTCATATTCATCTTTCCATGCTTTTTTGTATTCCATTCATGTACAATACTTTGTTTAATCAATTCCCAACTGATGAGCATCTACTTTATTTCCACTTCTTAGCTATCATAAAAAAAAGTGCTACTATAAATATTTTAAAGTATATGGCAACTTTCTTCTTGTTGATGGCTTCCTTGAGGTATAAGCTCAATGATAAAGAGTCTCTGATTCAAAAGGTATAGACATTTAAGTAACTTCATTTGCATAATTCCAAATTGCTTTCCAAAATGGTTCATCATTTTATAGCTCTCCCAACAAAATATCAGCGTGTCTATCATTCTACAAAATCTCCAACATTGACTATTGCCATTTTTTGATTATTTTTGCCAATTTGCAGGTGTGAAGTGAAATCTAAGGGCTGTTTTGATTTGCATTTCTTCTATTATTAGTGATTTGGAGATTTCTTCATGTGATTTTGACTGCTTTGTAAATTCTTTTGGGAAGTGTTTATTCATAATCTTTGAAAATTTATATACTGGGGAATGAATATTAGTCATATATGTACATACATACATATATATAAACTACATATGCTAATATGTGTTATATATATATATATGTATATATCACATATAATTGATATAGCTTGGATATTAAACCTTTACCAGTAAAAATCTGATATGAAGATTAGTTTTGTCTGTGCAGAAGCTTTTCAGTTTCAGATAAGCAAAGTTATCTATTTTATCTTTTGTAATTGCTTTTGTCTTTTGGTTGAGAATGCTTCTTCTATCCATGGTTGTGAGAGAGATATAATCTATTTTTCTTCTATTTTTATAGTATTATGTTTATTCTTAAGGTTGCATATCCATTTCCAATGTATTGTGGAATATGATATAAAGTGATGGTCTAAGCCTAATTTCTGCCAGACTGCTTTCCTATTTTCCCATACTTTTTTATCAAATAAGTAGTTTTTCCCTTGTTAATTTGTTTTCCATTTTATCAAATACTGGATTATTGATTTCTATATTTCTGTTCTCCCTTGTCTAGTCTGTTTCGTTGACCTACCTAATTTTTAACTGAGAATAACTGGTTTTGATGACTGCTGCTTTATGATATAATTTGATATCTGGAAGTGCTACTCCCCTTCTACCCCTACTTCTTTTCATTATTTTTCTTGATATTATAGATCTTTTCTTTTTCCATATTAATTTTGTTATTATATTATCAGGTTCTATAAAGTACCCTCTTGGTAATTAGATTGGTGTAACATTAAAAGAGTAAATTAATTTTTGTAGGATTATCATTTTTATTATATTAGCATGGTCTATCTAGGAACATTGAATATTCATCTAGCAATTTAAGTTATTCTTTATTTCTTTAAAGAATGTTTTATAATTTTAGAAGTTTTTAATATAAATAATTATGTTGATTATTATTCCAATGTGGAACCATTATTGCTTTCTTGGTATTAATCCTATTTGATTAAAATGAATGGTATCTTGGATAAGTCACTACAAGCTGTTTGGTGGAATTTTTTGAGTCAATGTTCATTAATGATATTAGCCTATATTTTTCTTTCTGCATATAAGTCTTTTTGTGCTTTGATAAGTCAACCCCCAAATATTGTATGTATTCTGTAGTTATTTAGAACGCGACTTCCCTTGTATTTTGTTGTTATTATTATATAGAAGCGTTGTGGAATTTTGAGGATTTATTTCGTAGCCTGCAACTTTGCTAAAATTATCGTCTCAATAGCATCTTTCTTGATTCCATAGAATTTTCCAAGTAAACCATTGTATCATCAATAAAAGGGGATAAATTTCTCCTCTCAGTCTATCTTTCTAACTAATTCCCTTCTCTTGTCTCAATACCATAGCCTTTTCACAACTATACCAAATAGTGAGGAGAGTGAGCATTCTTGCTTCACTCCTGTATTTATTGGAAAAAATTCTAGTGTATCCCTTTTGCATATGATGCTTGCTATTGGTTTTCATGTCCTTCTCACTGATCAGTGTGATGGCAAAACACTGTGTTTGAATAGTTAAGATGCGCCAGAGATCTTTGGCCCATAAATAGTCTTCAGGGCATCATAGAAGTGCTTTGGATTGTTGCTATGAACATAAAACTGAATTTCATTTGCCTTCTTATTGAGCCAAGAATGCTGCATCTCCCTAAGTTTCACTTGAACTTTACTTTTGATGGCATTAAGCCATTGGTTACAGAAAATGGAGAGATTTTGAATGAAAGTTTACCATCCTTGATGATAGTATACTGTCATTATGGATAAATGATAAAGTTGGCACATTCATTGTCAGAGCTAGCTCAGCACTGGAAAGCTCTGAAAGGAAGGGTGGAAAAGAAAAGGTATTATTAGTCTGCCTACCAAATTGAAGATCTACAGATGAGTTGTGCAGACTTCATCATTGTATGTCTGTGAAACCTGGATAGAATACCAGTGCCATAGCAGAAAATTGAACCACTTCAATTTGAATTGTCTTAGGAAGATTCTGAAGAGTGCCTAGCAAGATAAGGTACCTGACACTGAGGTCCTCTCTCAAACTGAATTGCCTGAATGCTAAACATATGTTGAACTAAGACTATTTTATGGAGAACTCTCAGAAGGCAAGTGCTCACAAAGTGTTCAGAAAAAAGAGGTACAAGGACACTTTCTAGGTCTCTCTGAAGAACTTAGTATTGCTTGTAAGAAATGGGAGACAATGGCACAGGACCGACATGCCCACATCAACAAAACAGAGTCACAGTAGAACAAAAAAAAAAAAAAAACCGAGATTCACAAATCTACAGACATGTCCATCCCAAATGTTCAAATGGACTATTTGTATCTGACCCATGGCAGAGCCTTCTGAGCTCATACTGTACTGATCAGCCACAGTTGAACATACACTGAACCCTGACCCCAACATCATGATGTTATTGATAGTCTTCTAGTACAAAGGACAAACAACATTAGTTTTAGTTTTAGATAGATGCGTTTTATGATATTAAAAAAAGGTTCCTTTATGCTGATACTTCATAGGATTTTTAGCGTAAAAGAGTATTGTATTTTGTTTTAGCATAAAACTTTCTCAAAAGTTTTTTGTCAAAGGCTTTTTTGCATCTATTCAGATGATCATCTGATTTTGGATATATTGGTTTGGTATGACTTGTTGATTGCCTAATTTTTAAAATGAATATTCAATTCATTAGTCCTCTCTTTTTCTATTTTGTTTGTGTTTGATTGTAAGAATATGATTTCCCCGAGAGCTGACTTAGCTTGCATCTCAGAAATCTTGATTTTTATCACTATTCTATTGATGACATAGTAATTGTTTATATGAATTTTTTCTTTGACGTCCTCATTATTTAGTATTTTATTGTTACATCTCCATTTGGATTCATAGCTTTTGTTTGAGTGCCCTGTGTTATGTGTTATAGATCTGTAATAGATCTGGAAAAGTTGTATTAACTTTTCTGCCTTTTTACACTTGTTTGCAACATCTCCATGCCTGATCAATTTTTGTAAAAGTTCCATGTGGTGCTAAAAAGTATTTATATTCTTTTGTTGTCCCTTTTAGAAGATGCCATAAGTCTTTTAACTCTAGTTTCTTCAACAATTAGTTCAGTTACGTATTTTCCCTTTTGTTTATCTTTTGTTAGACTTGTCCAAATCTGAGAGATATTGAAGTCTCCTGTCATTATTGTGTTACTTTCTATGTCTTTTTATGGTTCAGATGATGTTTCCTTTGTGAATATGGATGTTAAGATATTTGGAGCTTATAAGTGTATTATTGACATCAATTTGTTGTCTATAGTTCCTTTCTGCATAATATAATTTCTTTGTTTTTGGATGTTTGTTTTTGCTTTGTCAGGTAGCATAACTACAACTCCTGTTTTTTTAGATTCATTTGATGTATAGAAATTTTCCCCCCATTTTCCCAGTTTTTCTTTTTTAAATATGTTTTTTGTAAGTAACAAGTTGTAGGATTTTGTTTTCTTACCCACTCTTTCATTTTCTAGTTTTATTGGGTTAAGTTAAATTTACAAGAGTTAAGTTTGTATTTTCTTCCATGTCTAATATTGCTTTTTCTCCAAAAAATTATTTTAAAGGTGGCCTTGTTCTCACTAGTTTGTTTTTCTACACCACTAATCCTCTCCTCTCCTTTGTTACCCCCTTTCCCATTGGGGCTTATTTGCTCCTTTTTTCCCTTTATTTTTATTTGGTTTTACAATTCTTCCTCTGCTTATTTCCTCTCAGTCGAGTAGATTCCTTCTTCCTCTCCTCCCCTTCAACTACTCTTATTAGTTTTTTTATTTCATTTTTTTTTACAAAAAGAAATTTTTCTCTCTCTTCATTTTCTCTGTCTTCTTTAAACTCATTCTCTGATACATGATCCTTATAATTATCTGGTAGGGATCTTTCCCTATCACATTTTTGATTATGCAGCCACCACCAATCTATACATGCCCCTAGTTATCTTTATCCCCCATTTATTTCAAAATCTCCTTCCTGGGTCCGTGCTCTCTCACTCTCCTGGGTTCCATTGTCCCCAGCAGTTCCACTCCTCTCTTCCCAAGATAAGGGACATGAAATCTCCCAGGCCATACTGAGTGCAAAGTCCTCATCTCCCTTTACATATCATCCCTCTTCACTCATAGGAGTATTCATCAGTACCATCTCTTCCCACTTCCAAAATAAGACTTCTTTCCTTTCTTCCTCCTTTTCAAACATTCCCTTCTCCTTTTCCACTTCCCAAATGTTCTTTTCTTTCTGAGACTACAAAGATCAACTTCCCCTCACTGTTAGCCCTAGATTTGACTTGGGCACAGCAAATATTTTTCTCTTTTATCTTGCTCTCTTCTTCTACTTTCAAGTATTCTCCAATGTTGCAGTGTTGTCCCACACCAAAAATATTAATCACCTGTAGGTAGGATGTCACCAGGTTTTGTCCATAATGCCTTAGGTCTGCCTCTTCACTGTTTCCTCCATAGAACTTCTGCTTTTCTTCTTGTCTCCTTGTGTACATGTAGGAAGAAGTTTCTCATTGATCTCTCTTTTTTTTACTCTATAGCTTGGCTGCTGCGTTTATTTACCCCTCCTGTATTTCTATTGTTTGATGTGTTCAAGAAACAAATAATCTTTTTCAGTTCTGGTTTCCTTTTTAAAAATGTCAAATTTCTCTTTATATTAAATGGTCATCTTTTTTCATTTATGATTAAACTCAGATTTGAGGGGCAGATCACCATGGACTGTATCCATTGGTCTTCAAAATACATTATTCCATTCTCTCCTACATTTTCTGGAAGGTGCAGAATAATCTTGCATTATTTGAATTCTCTTTTCTTTGTATTTGAAGAGTTTTTGCCTAGATCTGTGAATTCTTTCAATTGGTATTTCATTTTCTATGTTCAATATTTATGACTTTTTTTTCTTTATTGTGTTTTTTTCTCCTATCCTATTGTGTTCTTCTGAGAAATCTGTAATTTTAAAGTTGTGTCTTCATATCCTGTCTTTGAGATCAATATGTTTTGCTTACATAGAGGCATATTTCCTTTTTCTTTTTTTTCTTTCATTCTTTTTTTTAAATAAATATTTGCAATTTTATTTTACTTGAGTAGCATGGGCCCAGACAAATACTACTAGGCAAGGCACTCATCCTGAATGAGTCTGCCTATTTTCTCTTAGTATTATATATTTTTTATTTTTTTATTTTTGCTTCTCTTCTAGATTGTCCTTTTCAATATATTTGCACTCCCAATCTATTGTTCTCTCTTTTGTTTGTTTAAGGTTTGACATTTAAGATTCCAGTTTTTCCATTCATTCCATTTTTTTTTGCTGCAGAGGCCCCAATTTCTGCTCTCATAATTCTCATTTCTCTTTAGAATCACTCAGAAATAGAATGCTGTGGTTCCGTGTTCTGCTCACATTCCAGAATCCTCTGTCTCAAGTACTGGATCATTTTCCTTTGTTTTTCAGTATTTGTTCATAGATCTGTTTCTAATGTTTTCTCTACTGATTTATCTGCTTACATTTGAATTTTCTTCTGAGATTTTTAATAATTTCAGTCGTTTCCCCTCCTGGTTTTCCCACATTCACTCTCTGATTCATTTCTCTCTGATAGAGGTTTCCTCAGTCTCCTCTCATGCTGGACCATTCATGGCTCATCAGCTAAGTCTCTGCTCTGAATGATTTGAGTAGTAAGAACTGGCCCAAGCTAGATGCTGGGTTCCTTCTCTAGATTTAGGGAAGTGCTGAATAGTCCTTCCTTGACAGATAGACGGTGTCTTGTCCTAGAGTCTGGTAAGACTTCTGAGTGGTTCTGAGTAGTTCAGAGAGCTGCCCTGCTGGTGCTACCAGCTGTCCACCCTGGCACCAGCTGGTCAGAGCTTTGCAGCACTGGTGCTGTGAGGTCATCTACCCCAGCACGGGAATTTCAGAATTTTGCCCACTGGCACTAAAAAATTGTGGCCCCCATCCGTCTGGCTACCACTGCTACCCTGCTATTTCTTGCTGATTGAACAAACTTCTCCAGGAGCAGGAGTCTCAACAACACAGAAAAGATGGGTGGGAATGGGGCATAAGGTTGTATTTTGTCACAAGCCCTGACCCATGTATTGGGACCTTGGGTCTGCAAGGGTAGCCCCACTGCTGGCATTGTGGGAAGTAGGAGAGCGCCATTGAGTGTCAGTTCATTGATTTTGGTTTTTGTAACTTTCTCTGGGATTCTGGGTGACCTAGACCATGGAGACAGCTGAAGCTGCTTAGTTTTTGGCCCATAATTTCTGTTTAGAGAGGTTTAAGAGCTCATGAGATTCAAAGAAAATCTTTCGTCTGCCATCTTGTTGCCCATATGACCTAGTTCTCCTTAGTTTTGTGATCTTTGTATAACTTGGTGTCCACATCCACCCACCACCACCATTATCCTGACCCTCCATCTCTGGCCATTTCTAGTCTTTCTGGGTCCTTCAACCTCCTAATAGGTGCCCACCGACATGGCTGAGGAGAAAAAAGAGTGAAAGTCCCCTCCCATCCTGCCCCATTTCACCTTTACTCATGATCTAGCTGTCTTGTGGCTTTTCCCTCCTGCCCTCAATGCTCCACCATCCATCCACTCCCCAAGGCTCTCCAGCCCAGTGACATCAGACCAGCCTGGCCAATTCATTCTTTATTATTCAGATGACATAAAAATCACTAGAAAAACTTTACAAAACAAACCTCCAGCCACCCTCCCCGCCCACTACAAGGGGTACTCAGAGGAAAGAAAGAGAGACATTCTGGTGACTTTTGGATCCTTGGGGATGGTTGGGGGTGAGGCAAGATGAGGGGAGTCAGGCCCAAATTGCTGTGGGATTGGGAGAACATACCACTAGGTCGATGAAGGTCTCCTCTGTTTGGGATGTTGCCATCAGCTCTGGGAACATTAGAACAAGAAGGGACCTTGCGGGTATCTAGTCTACCCTTTTTCATTTAACTTCCCAAAGTCACATTGAACAACCAGGATTAAAACCAGTCAGATGCTCTTGCTAGGATACCCCAGTGGGGTACATGAAGCCTAAGGTCTAGCAGCTATTATGACCTGGGAAAGTCTGTCTCTTGGGAGCTTTTTCCTCTTGTGTGATCTCTAAGTGATCTCTAAGATCCCTTCCAGCTACAATTCTGGGATCTAGGATTCTAATGAGTCAGTTGCCATCCTTTTCTCATCCTGCTCCCACCAAGAGCCAACCCCTTCCTCAGATCAAGGTGACTCTGTGTTCCCCCAACCCTGGTGGGTTTGTCCCGGTCCCATGCTGCCAGAAGGGGCACCAAGCACTTTTTGCTCCCTCCCTCTCCTTCCACTTCTGTACCCCTACCTCCTCCACCAGAATAATTGTAAACAAACAGTGAAGGGTTAAACTCTCTTGTGAATGACCTTTGTGACTGACGATTAGTGTGTAGGCCCCAAGCCCCAGAAAAGAGAGATCCTCCCAGCCCCTTTGCAATGGCTAACACGGGAGGATAAAGTGGCCCATCCCTCCCACCCTGACAGCATCCATGTCCTTAATGCCCTCCCCACCCCAGTCCCACCACTACCCCAAGGAGAAGGGAGGGGAATGGGATCTTCTCATCCTCTCCTCCCCAGTCCCATTTAATCTCTACTTTTGATCCCAAAGCCCTCCCCTGGCACCAGTGCCTCGTTCCCATATTGGCAGACTGGCAGAAACAGTCACAAGAGCTCGGAGTCCCTGTCCCAGACCCAACCTCGGTGAGGAAACTCAGGTTGGACCGGAGGACAAGGGACGCTGCCAGAACCCCCTGCCTTCACTTGGGGTTCTGGACTTCAGAATAGTCATATTCCTCCTTGGGGGGAGCGAATTTCAAGTTGGGCCCAAAGAACTTGTCTTTCACATAGAAGTATTTCTGTCCCGGGAGGAAGTCCTTATTGTCGGGGGCATCGCGCTGCTCCTTGATCTCCTTCTGCCCCCAGGGACTGGGGTTTTTGACACTGCCCACAAAGAGCGGAAGGCGGCTGACATCATCAAAGATGAAGAAGACAAAGGGCCGGTTCAGGTTGATGGAGAAGTGGGACATGCGGGACATGACAGCACTGGTGACAGCCGAGGCCTCCACCCCGGCCTCGTCCAGCTCGAGGGTGGCCCGGTGCTGGACACTGGACACCACGAGGCTCTTCTCCGAGATGCCACGCAGGTCCGGGTTATGGAACAGCTCTTGGAGGCCTGTCCAGAAGCGGGGGAAGCCGGTCACTACCCAGAGAGGATCCGGCCCTCCCTTCCTGCCCAAAGGGATGACCTGGCCCACCTGCCCTGGGAGGGGGAAGCAGGAACCGTCGGAGGCCAGAGCCCTGGTAACTAGACTTCCCTTAGCACTCCAGGCCCCATTTTCCATTTTGGTCAGTTCGTTATTGTTATTTTAATAACTATTTAGATACAACTGGCTTTCTTTGTAATCCAAAATATGATCTTGCATGTTTAAAACCATAATTCTGGATAGGGATTGACGGGCTTCTGTAGACTGCTAAAGAGGATACAAGAGTACCCTTTGGATAAAGTGAAGTAATATTTATAAAGCACTTACCACAGTGCCTGGCACGGAGTAGGTGCCATAGAAACACTTATTCCTTTCCTGCCCATGACACAAAAATGACTAAGGACTCCTGGACCAGACCCGACTTTTTACTGAGGAAGTACTTGGGGCAAGAAAGGGGAAGTGGCTCACCCAGTATGATCCAGTGAGTCAGAAGCAGGCCTGAGGCAGAGAAGTAAGGGGAACTGACTCCCAGGCCAGGGATGCATCCCCCCAGCCTGCATGGAAATATAAGGTACCAGGTACATCGCGAGCACCAGGTTTCTGAATCCAATGGGAGGGAGTGTGGTGGAGGGAACAGAGGATTGGACTTAAATGCAAGAAAATCTGGGTTCAGGTCCTGCCTCTGGCACTTATCAGCCATGGGACACAGCCTTGCTGGGTCTCAGTTTTACTATCTGTAAGATCAGAGGGTTGAACTAAACGGCCTTGAAGGTCTCTTCCAGCCCTAAACTAGATTTGAATCTTGACTTTGCTGTTTACTAGCCATATGACACTTAACCTGTCTGGGACTCAGTTTCCCCATCTGTAAAATGAGGGGTCTCCGTTTCCAGCTCTAAATCCAGGCTCCTCAGATGCCCACTAGGCCAAGGGAAAGGGGATGTATCCAAGGGCTAGAGCCAGCTTGTCTTCCCACCTTCCAACCTTCAGGACTAAGAAGGCAGCCCTAGCCACATCTTCTGTCGCCTCCCCCCACCACAGAGGTCTTTTCCTTGCCTCCATCCTAGGGGGCTTACCCAGCTGGCCAAGGGTCGAGACCAGGTCCATCTGGTGGTCCAGGTGCAGCTTGGGTATCATGACCTCGGTGGGCCTCTCCTTCATGAAGGGCTGGTGCAAGGCAGCTCCGCTCAGGTTGCCCAGCACCTGGGAGGCGTTCCAATCAAACTGGCTGGGGACCACGGCCACAAAACTCATGTTGTTCTGGAAGGGGAACTGAGCCACCTGAAAGAGAACCAAGGACCCGGGTAAAGCATAAGGGGATAGAGGGCCTGGGAGGAGCGATGGAAAGAGCCCAGAGCAAAGAATAAGGGATCCTGGACCTAGACCCTCCAACACTGGGTGACTCTGACTTCCAGGGAAGTTTCTAAGTAACCCCCAGAATCTCAAAGACCAAGCCGTGTCTGAATAAGACTCCCACACCCCCACTACAACATCATTGACAGGTGGGATCAGCTTGGAAAACTAGGGAGGTCCTGACTTCATGCTACCCCTGGCCACCTTCTTGCCAGCTGTATATCTCCAGGATTTTGTATAATGCTTGGCACACA
>JAJPUD010015509.1:0-33012 GCA_023553655.1 Myrmecobius fasciatus | reverse complement strand
TATTGATCAGAGAAATGCAAATCAAGACAACCCTGAGATACCACTTCACACCTGTCAGATTGGCTAAAATGACAGGAAAAGTTAATGATGAATGTTGGAGGGGTTGTGGGAGGGCTGGGACACTGATGCATTGTTGGTGGAGCTGTGAACGGATCCAGCCATTCTGGAGAACAATTTGGAGCTATGCTCAAAAAGTTATCAAACTGTGCATACCCTTTGACCCAGCAGCATTTCTATTGGGCTTATATCCCAAAGAAATCATAAAGGAAGGAAAAGGCCCCACATGTGCAAGAATGTTTGTGGCAGCCCTTTTTGTAGTGGCTAGAAACTGGAAATTGAATAGATGCCCTTCAATTGGAGAATGGCTGAATAAATTATGGTATATGAATGTTATGGAATATTATTGTTCTGTAAGAAATGACCAGCAAGATGATTTCAGAGAGGCCTGGAGAGACTTACATGAACTGATGCTGAGTGAAATGAGCAGAACCAGGAGATCATTATACACGGCAACAACAGTACTATATGACGATCAATTCTGATGGACATGGCTCTCTTCAACAATGATATGTTTCAAACCACCTCCAATTGTTCACTGAAGAAAGCCATATACACCCAGAGAGAGGGATGCGAAATGTGGACCACAACATAACATTCTCATACTCCTTGATTGATGTTTGCTTACATTGTGTTTCCTTTATCTGATATATCGTTTGTGTAGATAAGATTTTTCTTGCACACCAATGATAAGTTTGGAAATATGTATACATATATTCGATTTGCCAATATTTTAACATAATTAACATGTAGTGGATATCCTGCCATCTAGGGGAGGGGTGGGGAGTTGGGGGGAAAATTTGTAACGGAAAGCTATGTAAGGGTTATTGTTGAAGAATTACCCACACATATGTTATGCAAATAAAATAAAAATTAAAAAAAAATAATTTTCTAGATTGTCAAACCTTTCATCTCACAGTAAAAATAAGGTTAACAATATGATTCTCACTAAGAGAATTAACACCATGATTCAAATTTAAATTCAGATTTAAGTGACATAGCATTTAATCTTAAAATTAGAGTTTGGAGAAAGCAAGTATTTTATTCTGCATCCTGAGTCATTAGTACTTTTATCTGGAGGTAGAATGCAAGTGAACATTTAAATGAAAATCTTTATATGATTTTAGATCACTTATTATAGATTAATTATAGATTATAGACACTTTCCATCAACACTAGAAAATTAAATTAGGAGACACCTATGCAGAAAGGGACTTTAGAAAGATATGAAGGAAGAGATGTTGATGTTTTATGTTTATGTTTCCCATACTAATTCCAAAATTTGTGTAGATATCTGATCATCTTTAGTTTCACTTCATCTCAGAATTCCTAATTTTCAGTAATCTACCAATTCCATCCTCAGATTTTCTCAAAGCAGGGATTAGAGATATACATCATCTTGTCAATTTAATAGCTCACTACAATTTTTGAAGTGAACAGATATCTGTAACCCTGGTGAAGAAGCTCTCATTTAAACAAGTTAATGTGAATTCTTAGTTTCAGGAAAAGGAATGGGGAACAATGTGTGTAAGTTACAGAGACAGATTTAAGCATTATATAGAAATGGATGAAATCCTCCCTTTTGATAATCATCACATACATGGAATACTCTGTTTAGAATATAGAATGTTTCCCCCTCGTGAGATTGCTAAGAATGAATCGTCAGTTATATAGTAGACAGAAAAAAACTTTTTTTTCAGAAACTGGTTGAATCACATGATCTCTGAGTTCCCTTCCAACTGTAAAGTCCTGAAATTGTTTGAATCCCGAAGAAAAAGATCTTTTGCATGAGAACTCATTACGGATGTCCCAGAAGTGAATACTTCTTATTTTAGTATGGAAATATTTGGCATAGACTCTAATCTACATTTGGAATCACCAATTCTGTTTGGACAAAATATATTGTCTCAGCTATTGATCTTATTATTATTATATTTACAAAAAAAACAAACAAATAAACAAAAAATTAGAACATGCAACCTTAAAGCTAAGGATAACAAAGCTACCCAAATCACTTATAGGAGGGGGAAAAAGATTCATTTGCACTGTCATGCAAAAACAAAACACCATGACTTTTGAATTATAGCTAGTACTACTTTTTGCTGTTTCTGCAGTTTGAAAATGATATAGTTGTGATATCCTGAAGCAGAATTTGTGAACGGATTTGCTACTTAATTCGTTAAAAACACAATTGTGTTTTTAAACACAATAGAATACTTTCCCCTTCATTTCCTCTTTTTAGCCCTAGAGTATTTATTTATACAATTTGTATTTGAAAGTACTCTGCTGAAGTTTCATTTTTTTCAAGCTAGATATTTCTCAGAAAATACATGATTTAAAAAAAATCCTAACAGTTACAATGTTTCTCTTTTGTCAATTGCCAAATTTAGAGGTGCCCCATCTGTCCATGAAATCTAAATTGCTTATTGGCATGAAGTATGCGTCTGAGCTGTTTCTCTAAATTCATTTTTAGGGAATCTTGCATTGAGATCTCTCAACATATGTGATTTTCCCTACACTCCCCCCTTCCAAGTACACTCAGAAATATCTTGGCATTATGTTGAGTGTTAGAATCTTTTATTAAAAAAAAAGAAACTTTTCAATGTCAACTGGAATCATAAGATATAACCACTTTTTAAAATCATAGTACAGATCTGAAAACTAAATATATCTAGAATTTTTTTCCATGAAAATTTCTTTAAAAGATTGTTACTTCCTCAAATAATATTTTATCACCAGTTGATTGGCCATAACTTGGTGAATTTCTTGTTGAGGACACTTAATGAAACAATGGAAAAATGGTATTTCATTCTGAATATTCCTATTCATTTACACAATTAAGTGTAAGGATTGTGAAAACAGGGGCAGAGTGTCCTAAGAATCATTTTTTTAAATATCTGTTAAATATGATCCTAACAATAGATATTAAATAAATATTCATCTAATCAGTCACATATTGACCTACTGTTAGAAGGAATGGACCACATCAATGTTATTATTCTCTTAAATAAAATTAGAAGATAAAGAATAATGGTTAAAGCGAATAATACCTTTTAGATTATGTCTGGGGAGCCAATGAATTCTTTGGATTTAGTTACATTGAATATTCAAAATATAAAATATAATTTTATTACTACTCTATAATGTTGTATTGCAATGTTTGTGACGAAGATAAGGAAAGAAAACCCATAGAAATATTGCCTTTATCCTCAGCATTCAAAATATACATGGATAAATGCTAATTCCAAAGTAAGGATGAACAAATGGGTTGACAGAAAAAGCAGAGTGGGATACAAAGATACAAAGAATAGAAAAGAAATAAAAAGTCCCTTTTCTGAAGTTTATCCTCTAACAAGAGAGTCAACATACAAATAATAACAAATGTTATAGGATCATTTGGAATAATCTCTGTGAGAAGGCAATAGGAATTACAACCAAAAAAAAAAATAAAAATGCTATGCTTTGATCCATCTTTAGTCTCCATAGTTCTTTCTCTGGATGTTGATGCACATTCTGGGACAAGTCTATTGGAATTACAATGCTAAATTCATTACATATATTATTTCATTTGATTCTGGCAACAAGTCTTAGAAAAATTTGAGTTTCATGTCTATTTTACTGATGAGAAAACTGAAGTTACACGGTAAATCTATGAAGCTGATTTTAAACTCAGGTTTTCTTGATTTCAAGTCCAGTGCTCTATGTGTATTCCATGGTAGTTATGGGCACACTATGGAATAAGATCCTCCAGAGACACTAAGAAGAAATAGTCAGACTGGAAGAGAACAAATAGAGAACAGTATCATTACAATGATAAAATGAAGTTTCAAAAAGAAGAAAATGTTTGTGTCAAAATATGCAAAGAATTTGAGAATGAAGATTGAAAAGAGATCATTAAACTTGGAATTTTTGCAGAGAAGCCTTTCAGTTTAATAATAAAGTTGGAAGGAAAACATTCTGATATTTAAGAAGATAAAGAGAAGAGATAAATTATAGGTACTTTTGTAAATGTGTGCCAAGAACAGAAAAGATTGAAGAGATGAATCTGGATTGCATTTAGCGATACCATACAATGTGTTTTTATTGTTATTACTGTTGTTTGTTTCTTTTATTTTCACATTTCCTAGATGTACATATAACTCTGTTAAAAATATTTCTTCACTGATTCCTTATAATCACAAATCATTTCAGAACAGTCATTGAAATGATAAGTAATTAACCATTTTTGTGTAATAAGGCCCTTTTACTTTATAATGAAGCCCATGGAGACTTTTTTTTTCAGGATAAATAGATAGACTGACAAATACACACATATGCAAATAAATTTATGTGCATATATATTTTTGCAATATATATGTACATTGAACTAAAGTATAGAGGATTATAAATGGAAACAATATATTCAAATAAACATCAGTTTTTCCCCAAGAACATTCTTCATTCCCAGGTTAAGAAGCAAAGTAGAGAATTAAGCTTGTTTGTGACCTGAAAACCAATGCAGAGTTTTATAATGGCAGTATGTAAATTACATGTGTTGTGGTGATTTATACAAAAAATGCACATATATAAGATAATCTAAGAAATTAATGGTCAAAAGAGAATATTTACAGTCATACAGGAAAAGATAAAAGATGAAAGTTTGAATATTACTTCCTTTTTTAAAAATTTCTTTTCTTCTTTTGTTTTTGGTTTAATTAAAATATAAGTTCTAGCACCCATTTACCAAACTAGTGAATGGTTTGATTAGAAAGACTCTGAGGGCACTTCTAACTCATAATGATAACAATAGCAACAATGATAAATAACATTTATGTGACATTTCAAGATTTGCAAACCAATTTGCATATATCTCATTTAACACTTTGAGAAGTTGATGCAATTTTTATTTTATTATTTTACTAATTTATAAACTGGAACTGATGGAAGTAAACTGACTTGCCCTGCAACTATGTACGTGTTCTAAACTTCTAGACATTTAGACTTTATGCTATGGCTTCAGTGTAATATAATATCTCGTGTCTCTATCTTAAGTTCTTCGAGGTCAGACATTAATTCATTATTGTCTTTAGATTTCAAATGCTTTGTAAAAGCAAAACAAAGTAAAAGCATAATAATAACATATTTCTACTGCTATTGCTTTTGTTGACTATCTTGATCATCATCTTGATGATGACATTGATGTGACATTTTAATGGTTTTTTTATTTAAAAATATTCTAGGTAAAATATAAAATTGATTGGTGAGTTAAGATGAATGTCCCAAGTGATCCACTAAAAGTTTCACTATGTACTAACTAGAAGATCTAAGATTTGAATCCAAGAAAGGCCCTGACTTCAGGTCTAATTTGTTTTCCACTAATCCACATTGCCAAAGAATTTGTTTAAATCAGATTTTTTAGATAAGCAGAACAAATATTACTATTTCCTCCTGGTAAGGAAGCTAAAAGAGTTAATAAAATGTTGGAAGGATCCACATGGTTAATGCATATTTGATGACAATGTAAAGTGATTGACAATTTTGAGGGTAAATAATTGGTTTGAATTCCTCTTCAACCTCTCTTTCCATGAAAAATTTTATTGCCTTTTGTATCAAGTTGTACCTTAGCCTTGTAATTACTTTTCACTTTAAGATGAATAACCCTTTTACAACTATATTCTCAGCATTTTAAATTCCTCTTCAAAATTGATGATGCAAAATTAAGTGTAAAATGAAATCAATAAGTCTCTGGCATTGACCTTGCTGTCTCAAACACAAAAAGAGAACAATTTTAGCCTTATGCAGCCTTAAATCAAATAGTGTTATAGAATTGTGCAGTGCTCTGTCATTGCAAAAAAAACAAATGATATGAAAAATTCAGATGTTATTCACTAAGAAGTGGATTCATTGTAATACACTGAAATATGAAGACTATTGAAAAAGTCTGTTGGCACATGCTTAATTCCATAGCCTTTTTTTCTTTCAGAGAAATTAAAATAAGTTTATTTTAAGTGTCATTCTGACTTCATTTTGCTTGTCTCTTCAAATATTAAATCTACTAAATTGACGACATTGAGAGCCATAGTGGTACCAAGTGTGGTTTTGGTACATGACAAGAACACACAACAAAGATGGGTTTAGGCAAGAGTCAAAAAACAATTTATCATAAATTCCAGAGGTTCCAGGAGGTTCAGAAAATAACATAACCTTTTACTGTAGTTCCAGAAAAATATTTATATATAATTATATGTAGTTATTCATATTTTAAAAGGATTATGAATTGAAAACAAATTCATAAGGGAAAATTATTGACTCCCTAATGAAAAAAGAAACTGGGAGCTTTTCTGGAAAAAGAAATCAACCTTTGATCTGCAGTCTGCCCAGTATGGTCTGAGAATCCAATTTATAAGATTAACATTTAAATTTTTCTTTTCTTTTCAAATTCAAATGTGGTGAGAAAAATTTAAAAAAAAAATTAGTGATGTGTGCTTGCACTGATAAGTTGTATTTTACTCAAGCAAGTGTTAGATGAACTAACACAAGACTTTTCATAGTATTAGGTCATAATTTTAGTTACATTGGCTTTTCTGGGTCTATATATTTTCTATAAATCACACTTATTTCTTATTTCATTAAAGTAGTTATAACTGATAAATGATTTCAGAGCAATGCATTCAAGGCATTGATTATTGAATTTTCACATTCCATAAAATAAGAAAAGATTCTCTTCCTACTAAATCTTGACAGGAAATATCAAAATAAGCATCAACAATCTGTTAATCTGGGAAAGCTAGGTGGTACAGTGGATAGAGCACCAGCTCTGAAGTCAAGAGGACCTGAGTTCAAATCTAGCCTCAGACATGTCCTGGCTGTGTGACCGTGGGCAAGTCACTTAACCCCATTGCCTAAGCAAAAAAAATGATAATAATAATCTCTTAATCCCACCCATTTCACTCAACAAAAAGGAGTGGAAAATATTTGAAGTGGATAAACACTTTCAGATGGAAACCAATTTTTTTTCTCTTAAAGCTCATAGGTAAAACTAAAAAGCAGTTTTGTTGTAATGGAATTTATACCTTTTTATGTCCTATAAGACAATAACAATAATAATAATAAACCAACCTCTATTAAGACATGAGAAAAAGGCATAAGGGTAAAAAGTGTTACCTAAAGGAAATACAAAATTACCCAAATCTAAGCATCTCTTTGTGGGGCTGAAAAATGTAATTTCTATTAAATTCCTGTAAGTATTATAAAACCTAGACCAACAAGAATGGAATTTTCTTTCTGGTCCAGATGAAAATGTTGCCTCCAATGACACAGCATATAATCAACACCTAAGAAACAATATAAATAGTGTTAATTAACTCCCAATTCCTATTGTGCTAATTAGATGCAAAGGGATTATTTATTTGGAAGAGAGAAGCCCTCCTGACAAGCTATGTGTGAAGCCCCAGAGTTGAAGTGAAGCTTTTCTGAACTAACCTAGCCTCATTAATCTCATAAGTATCTTTTCAACAAGTGAAGAAGCTGCTTATAACTTGAACCACAGACCCACAGCTTAGTTTTAAGTCAGATCCCCAAAACATTGAATTAATGGTAAATATTTTAGGTGCCTTTTTGAGGAGGGTATATGTACAGATTTTAACAAGAAATGAACATTATGACAAACATATACTATATCAAATAGCAATGTATTTTTGAAACCTAACTAGTCAATCACATCTCTGTTTTGAAACCCAAACAACCAATCACTTTTCATCCCCTTAGAACTGTGAAAATATCATTCTAGCTCTGCTGTTCCTATTGGGGAAGCTTTAAAAAAGATCCTGCTTAATTTTGGCAGACAGTGAAATAGTGCTATAGGTTTCATTAAGAAATAAATGAAAAAACTGTTTAAAGAAATTGTAAATAGAACTTGAGAAAATAGATGGCTAGCATTGCATCACACTTTGTCAGGGAAAAATGGAAAAGACAGCGGTTCAAGAAAGTCAAGAATAAAAGAGAATAAAAAAAAACAATAAAAAATATGAGCCAATTAGAAACAAACGAAATGAGTGAAATTTTGATATATCTAAGTTATGTCCAGTAATGATTGTTTAAGCCAAGTAAATCTACTGAGAAGTAAAGTTACTCCCCTTTGTACTATTCTGCTTCATGATCTCACTAAGCCTATGGGCTGACTTATTTTTATCCCCAATTTTAACAAAAGAAACTCAAGCCCAAAGGGCTTAACTGAGCTTAGTAAATAGTTTCCTAAAATCATTATGCTGCAGAGATAGTCCTGACAAATTTGCATAGTATTTTCTTGCCTAGCCCTCTATAACTTCACTAAACTCATCTAAACTTTCCTTAGCTGAGCAAAAATAGCATAAAAGCATCATGTTCTATAAAGAGCTATTTCCCAAATAAATGATGTAATTTAATGGACATGGTCTTCTGCACAAGACTGACCTTAGAACAAGATTGATAACGTTGCCTGAAAATCATTGTATTTTAATTGTACTATTGAAGATATTTTTTGAGATGAAAGATCATGAATAATATGCATATGTTACTTATATGGGCTAAGAAATTGACTGTACCTTGACCTATGATATGTCATTTTGAACTGGAGATCTCATAGACATTTTTAACTAAACATATCCAAAATTCTATTAAGTATCTTCTTAATCTTTGTGCCCAAGCCTCCCCCTCTCTCACTTCCTTATCACTTTTACTCGGCCTTTATATCTATTACTTTTCCAGAAACTGATGATTTAGCTTTAAAACATCTCTCATGTATTTCTTTCTCTTCTCTGACACTGCCATAAGACAGGTTCTCATTATCTTAATTCAGGGATATTTTAATAACCTGTTGAATGGTGAGCCTACCTCAAGGATGTCCCCATTATTCTACCATCCCTTCATCTATGAAATTGATCTTCTGAAATATACTTCTGACCAAATCAGTATCTTAAGCAATCAATTCTATTTGCTTCCTTCACCTTGAGAATCTAAAATAAAATCTTTTTTATCATTTCAAGTTTTTCACAACTTTTCTATCTCGATCTAGTTTATCTTTTTATGTACTTGACAAATTTTTAAGGTTTCATTTTAATTTTATGGTTTTTAAAAAGAAATAATCTTTGATAGCTAGATTGTTATAAATTGGAAAAAAATTGCTACAGACCAACAATTAAGAAATGTGACCTATCTTTTCAATAGTGAGCTGTTTCAGGCTAATTTTAATTAACCATCTGCATCCAGAAAGAAGAATTTAAGAACTGGATGTGGATTACAACATAGTATTTTCACCTTTTTTGTTATTGTCTGCTTGCTTTTTTTCTCATTTTTTTTCTATTTTGACTTGATTTTTTGGGGGGGCAACATGATAAATGTGGAAATAAGTATAGAAGAACTGCATATATTAGATTACTTGCTCTCTAGGGGACAGGAGTGGGGCAAGGCCAGGACAAAAATTTGGAAGACAAGGTTTTGCAAGTGGAAATGTTGAAAACTATCTTTGCATGTATTTTGATAAATAAAAATTATTATTAAAAAAGAAATATGACTTAAAGTCTGTATCTAACTCCTCTATGTTTCCATTATCTTCCCTGTGTTGTGGTTACTGCATCTTAGGCTTACCATCATTTTCATTGCATTAATCATTTACTACTTGTGTAACTCTGGGCAACCTTTACAAATTTTCTATCTCCTACACTTCCAGTCTTCCTATACCTAACAAACATATTCTTAAGTCCAGGCACATTGCCCTCTTGGCTGTTCCTCTCACATAGCTCTCTACCTCCCTCATTCATGCCTGGATTTTTGCCCTTTTTTTTCTTCTAGATTGTATCAGCCTTTTCAGAAAAGGATAAAGAAGAAAAGGAAATCAATACACAGGGAATATTTCTGATGAGTTAAAGGGCTACATTAAATACTTCTTCAAATGTAGAGAGACTATGTTCATTCTTTCTATTAAAATGTTTCTTTTGAAAATTTGTTTGTAACATTCTACAAATAATATTAGAATTTCATTATTTGGTCTCATCATTTTTCATTGATGATAAGACAAAATTACAGAGAGGTAGGATTACTTGATTTGGAATTACAAAATATAAATTCATATTCCACTTTATGTAATCACAGGCTAGTTGCTTAATTTCTAAAAATCTCAATTTCCCCATTTTTAAAATGAAGAGAATACTTTTATTATCTCAGTTCTTATTATTTGTCTTTTGCTTGTGGTTTTCCAGGAAGTGGTGGTTTTTATAGTATGAAAGTCACATTTGGAGGCTGCAGAATAATATGGGCCACAACCGTGTTGCTAAGTATCCATGTGGCTTGGGCAAAATTTTTTAAACTAACTGTATTTAAACTCCCAATGGTAAAAATATGGTGGTTAAGTTAGATGAACTCTCTGCTTCCTTTTAATTCTAAATCTATGAAACTAATATCTGAGATTGTAAGGAAACAACTTTCACAGGACAATAACAACTTTTTTTTTATTTAAGAAGATGTGGAAAAAGTGGAAAAGCTTAAACTAACGATAAACCAATTTCTTGGGCATCAGAAGACAAGAATTTAAACACTAACTGTATTTTATTACCTGTGTTATCTTGGGTACATTATGCCCTTACTGAGGTTCCATCTTGTTATTTGTGAAATAAGGAGGTTGCATTATGGTTACTAAAATCATTTTCAGCTCTGAGTGTATGATTTGGGCTAAAAAAATCAGTTTAAGGAAGTTTCCCAAGCCAACCATCTTTTCAGTTTTCACCAGGTTGCTTGCACTTTCTTGGATTTCTGGATGATAATTTACACAGTGAAACTTCAGTATTTTCAGCTTTATTTTTTTATATGTTATCTTACCCATTAGAAAAAAACCAAAACTCTTTGAGGGTTATGTGCACATTGTGTGTGTGTGTGTGTGTGTGTGTGTGTGTGTGTGTATCTGTATTTTCTTTGCTTAGCAAAGATTCTGGAGCACAGTAACTAAATAAATGTTTGTTGACTGATTAAATCAAAACCCTATAAAATTTGGCTCAAAAAATTTGTTGCAGTATTATAATATAAAAACTTTGCATAGTGCATGTTATATATTGACTTTATTATTATCTTCTATATACGTAACTGTATATAGTTCATTTTAACTTTAATGTAATTTTTTGTCTGTGACAACCTATGATTTTATTATTTCATGTAGAAATTAAATTGTTTGAATCTATTTATCTATCAACTGTCTACTTTATTTGCCTATATGTTCACTATTTATCCAACTCACTTAATTTTATGTATTTACCTAATTATTTATTTATGTATTTATTTGTTAATTCAATCATGTGCTTCCTTCCTTGTTCATTCATTTATTTATTTTGTTTGTTGGAAAACTCATTTATTTTTGTTTATTGGATGACACTAGTGACTTTAATATAGGTGCCTTCCAGATAGGAATTTCTTGCCACTAAAGATTGGCATTATTTCTCTAACCTCTCATTTTAAAGACATGAATGGAACACTGAAAAGTTAAGTGATTTCAGGCAGTTCGTGTCAAAGATAGAATTTAATCTAATTCTTCCCGGTCTCTGAGGAAAGTTCCCTATCCTTTGCACAAGCTTTTGCTTGAGTTTCTTTTCTATTTTTCTGAACTATATAAATGTAGTCATGAAATCACCATGTAGGTGTAATTTTTTTCACTTCTTTGCCTGTATTAGTACTTTTTTTTCTTAATGATATGTGCATTATTTCTAGAAATATATTTTAAAAAGGAGAGAAACAGGAACTCTTGCTTTATTCCTGTATTTATTAAGAAATATTTCAGTGTTTCTTCATTGCTATGATAATAGATTTTAATTTTAATTATATACTTTTACTATTATAAGAATTATCATTTGCATATGTCTGGAATATTTTTTCAGAATTAATGTTTTAGTCAAATATTCCTCTCATATTTCCATATATAATCATATGATTTTACTTGTTCTTTTAAAAATATAATTGCATTAGAAGAAGACAAAATTGCATTGGAAAGACTCTATGTTCTCCCCACATATCTATAAATGATGACTCTAAAAAAGTTCTAGAGTGGTAGAACTCACACAAAGACAGAATAAGATAATCGTCCACCCGAAAACAACTTAGAATGTCAACAGGAAAAGTGTTTTGCCAACTTAAGAGTGGGAAATAGTCGAGGACAGGCAATAACAAAAGCTTGACCCCAGAAAACCAGGAGAACACTTTGGGAACCTGTGAATCAGCAGTGGTAACAGCTGCTTCCTGAGCTCTCAGCCTACAGATGATAAGGGGGTCATCAAACTAATTAGAAAGGGGTTCTAAGAGTCTCTTTGCTAGCTCTAAGGCAGAATCCCCTTTCTTTTCTCATACTCAAACCTAGGAATCAATCCTAGGTAGCAATCCAGGCAGAGGAAAAGGACTAGCACAAAATTACTTTAGCCATAGTGCAGTGGGGTCCTCCTTACAATTCCAAATGAAACAAAACAAAACAAAACAAAATTTGCTTGTGGTCACTCAACCAGAGCACAGACCAAGAGAATAGCCTACACAGCTCTCCTTACATTATACAACTTTGGAAGAACTAAAAACTTAGTTCCCAAAAAATGTCTCTGAAAAAAAAAATCTGCACAAAATGTTTGAAGCTGGGAACAGTGAGCCATCCTCCCTGAAAGCAGAGCTCTAATTTAACAAAAAGGTCAAAGTCAAACAATAGTTTGGGAAAATTGTTAAACAATAGGAAAAAATTCTCATCAAAGAAAATGACTATGGGTGATAAGGAAGATCAAAATACACACTCAGAAGATTATTACACAGTCAAAGCTCTTACATTCAAAGCCTCAAGGGAAAAAAATGAATTGATTTCAGGCCATGGAAGAGCTCAAAAATGATTTTGAAAATCAAAAGAGAGGTAGGGGAAAAGTTGAGAAGAGAAATGAGAGTGATACAAGAAAATCATGAAAAATGAGTCAGCAGTTTGTTAAAGGAGATACACAAACAAACACACACACACACACACACACACATATATATATACTTTGAAAATATAGATATATAAAATCATACTTACATATAACAAAATTCACACATGCATAGTAAACATATTTCCATAAATACATGCATCCCAAAATCATAGCTATGATAAAAGTCATATGCACATGTGTGTTACATGTATATATGTATATGTATTTATGACAACTCAACAATGAGGGGATCATAAGTGAGCTCAAGAAGTTGGGCGCCAAAAGTAAAGTAAGAGAAATAATTCAGGAAATATGAGTAGAGAAGGAGGTAAAAGGAGTTCTGCTTTCTCCAGCACCAAATTAGTACTTCTAAAATATAAAGTTTTTTTAAAAGTGTTTTGGAAGGTCTTCCGAATATTGGATTAATATTCCATATATCATCTATAAACAAATATGAAAGGGAAAAGCTATCCAGGTTGATAAAGTATGTAATGGCTTAGGGTCTTTACTAATAAGCCATCATTGCATCATAAATTTGGAGATGGAAAGGGATGGCTCTATTTTAATGATGGAAAAAAATAGAAAAGTTGTGGCTATTCTAAGATAACAAGTAAAAAAAGGCACAGTCAAGTCTGAAACCTAGGGCCTGTGCTTCAAAATGTAAAATCTAAGTTGATCCCACTACAACTAGATGAAGAGACGTATCTATGATATAGGAGAAATTCCTTTAAAAAATGTTATCGCACAATTGATTTTTGGCTTATTTTCTACTCTGCTTCTCAATATTATTTTTCTGGATGCTCAAAAAGCCATTGCTTTCTAATTTGTGCTCAATTCAGCAGCACAAATATTAAAATTAGAATGATGCAGAGATTAGCATTCTATTCTATAATTATCCTAGGTGTTGGATGCTTTTTTCTTTCTTCAGTGAATTGCTTCAGACCTAGCCTGATGGACATCATCCACCCATTGTGTCAACCTGACAAAATAATCAATTTCCCCTAAGAGATATTTCTACTGATATCTGAAATTGTTCCTTTGGGAAACTGTTTACCTTATGGCAAATTCTGGATTTGCATTCTCTATCTTATTTATCTTTCAGAATAATTTGACTTAATGAAAGGGGAGGTCTTTTGTCTTGCTACACATTAACAAGCATCTTGCTTCTTTGGATAAACCTGCTCATGCATTTTTATCTTCCTGATCATCCCAAACCAATCCTGCTTGCAGAGAAACCCATAAAAATCCAATTACCACCATTATTACATTTTTAATTAAATATAGTATCTCTGAAATTAAATCTTTTCTTGTAACTGATCATCTTGATTTCTATTCCTTGAGCTCACACTGCATTTGAACAGCCAACTGATCTTTCAGGACTGACTACAAAAGCTTTACTAGAGTGTAGAAATAATTGCAAAAGAAACAATTGTTAGCTCTTACTGTGTTTCTATTGATCTTCGATCCTAATAAGAAGTATTTGATGTTAGTACCAAAGTTTCTTGCCATGGATAAGCATTATGCTGAACATCATAATAGAATTTAAAGCAATCAACATATAATCAAGATATTTAGGGTATTAGAGTTGATTTTATTTTTAAAGCAGAAATCTATGAGGGGAATATGCATTCTGGAATTAGTAATTAATATCAGCCCTCAGAAAGGGAAGGAGAGGTATCAGCTGGGGAAGCTGATAGACTTTTGTAAGACAGAAATGAATTTATAATTGTTTAGATTTTAGAAACTTTCATACAAAAATAAAGATCAGAGAAAATGAGAAAGTAGGAAAATCTGCTAGAAAAAAATGAGAGTTCATGAACAAGGAGGCAAGTACAGGGAATTCTTTGACTTCCTCTTTGTCAGAGATTGTGTCAAGGGGATGATAGATGAGGAGAAAAGAGGAAGAGCTAGGCAAATGATGTCAAACATGCTTTTAAAATAAAGTGTAAGGCAAGTCCCATTGTTGAGAATACAAAGGAAAGAAGAGTCCCAAGAAAAACCTTCAGAGAGAAAATAAGATAAACCAGATTCTACGGTGATTGAGAGAAATGATCTCGTAGTCAGAAGTAGAATTATACAAAAATGATGGGTGAGATAAAATGAAGGCTCCTGAATTAGACCAACAAGATATACTTATTGTTTATATTATACTAGAAACTGTTTTTAACTCTGGGAATACAAGGAAAAGAAAAAAAAAATGTTTTTACAAATCCTTCCTATCAGGAAGGACCTTAAACTATAATTGGGAGCAATATACAACTTTTTATATACATGAAACACACACTTATACATATACATACATCTACAAATATGTGTGTAATATGTATAGCTATCTAAAAACCTATATATGTATATATATAATATAAATAATGTACACACACACACACACACACACACACACACACATATATATGTATGTAGTTATTCCCCTTGACTAGAGAAGACTTTCAGGGCAGACAAGCTTAAATAACCAAGCTCCTTATCAAAGCACTTTGTGAATTTGATTTTGATTTCCTTATTTGGTGTAGAAACTATTGCTCATCTACACCTAGCTCTCCATTCAGCCCCTGACTAGTGATATTAATCAAACAGGGAATTTTTATTAGATTCCTCAATCACTATTGATACTTCTAGGTAATATCTTCTATTTTACCAATTTTGAGTTTATCATCTTCATAGGTTGAATATATTATAATTATATTAACACTATGTGTGTATATATACATATGTGTATATATGTGTATTGTTCACTAATCCCTCATTTTGCTATTTCATTTCTCTGCTGTTATAGCCTAGCTATATAAGCACACAAACTAACTGAATACAAAACCATATATGAGAGAATATTTTCAGAAGTCTGATGATGAAATATGTCTCCTGCCTCTCATAAAAGAAATCATATGCACTAGAGCCAAATGAGGTATACATGTAAAAGATGGCTAATTCATGTATTGTTCCATTGTATGTGTCTATATTTAGAAGGGAAATTATTATTGTTGCTCAAGGATGATCAACCATTAGTAAATGTTAAAAATTTATTAGGAAAAGTTAAAAAATAACATGTACTTTTAGAAAGAAAAGATTTTAGATCCTGATAGATGATTTTCTTTTTTTATTGAAGTAAGTTTAGTTATTTTTAATACACATTACTTTATGAATCATATTGGGAGAGAAAAATCAGAGCAAAAGGGAAAAACCATGGGAGAGAGAAAAAAAAAGAAGTGAGCATATCATGGGTTGATTTACATTCAGTCTCCTTAGTCATTTTGCTGGATGCAGATGGCATTTTCTGTCCAAAGTCTATTGGCATTGCATTGGATTACTAATCTGCTGAAAAGAATGAAGCCTTTCATAGTCAATGATTGCATATTCTTGCTGTTATTGTGTACAATATCTTCCTGGTTCTCCTTGTTTCCCTCAACATCAGTTCATGTAAATCTTTCCAGACCTTTCTATAATGATCTGGTTCATCATTTTTTATAGACCAGTAATTTTTCTTTACCTTCATGTAATCCTGCTTGTTCAGCCATTCCCCAATTGATGAGCATTCACTATTTTTCCTATTCCTTGCCACCACATAAAGAGCTGCTACAAACATTTTTGCACATGTGGGTCCTTTTCCCTCCTTTATGATTTCCTTGAGATACAGATCCAGTAATGACACTGCTGAGTTTGATATATGATTTTCAATGTATAGGCTACATATTATACAAATAACCTCTGATATTTTGACATCAGTGCAGGCAGTGGCATGAATAGTATGCAACAAAGAAAAACTTGGTAAATTTTTCTCTCATGACAAAGAGGGCTTTATGAAATAATTATTGTGTATGTTCTTTTCTTTCCATCCAATATGGCTTATTTAGCAATTTACTATATAGTTTCACTTACCTTCATCCTATTATACATATGTAATTTGATTCACAGAAAAAGAAAGAAAATGGATAGTTGTCAATAATCCTTCAATTACTCAAAGACCTTCCTTTTTATTTGCCATGTATTGCTTGGCAACATTAATATACTCTCTCACATATCAAGTACTCCCCTTTCCCATCCTCAAAATTGATATCTTTCAGTTCTGAATCAATGGAATTGAGATCTCTTTTTTCCCCAATTTTTTTTTGTTTATAGTAAGAAGCCAGAATAAAACTTTATGAGAAAGTTCCCTGCTTCTTGGCAAAGGATTTGGAATTTGCTGGAAATGCTTTTAATTATTTTCATTGATTCCCCATGATTAAATTCCTAACCTAAGTTGCCAAACTGAGCCAGATCTCAAGAAGTGTACTTTGCTTTATATTTTAGTCTTTTTCTAGGTGAAATTAAAGTTAGATATTACTTTCCTTCTTTTTCTTTTTCATTTTTTTTACTTTGTTTTTCTTGGCCCAGTCCTCTTTGTCTCTTCACAATATTTATTATGTTTATCTTTTTTTGAGCTAGATGTCTTAGTTATTGCAAAAACACCAATATTTATATTCAGGGCCATGTGCGGAACTATGAATTCTAATAGCATCCTACCTCATTGTATATTTCAATTCCAGACTTTTACTGGAAGCTGTATATTCTTGGAAAGATTTATTCTTCCTTTTGCAACTTACCCACAAACGACAGGGTAGTAACCTTAGAATAAATGACTGTGGGGATGTTTCACCTTGGGCCTTGTGAAAATAGGCTGTTTTGGTTAATGGCAGATATTTGTGTATGATCACATACACATAGAAATATAGCACAAAACCCATCATACACATGAGGTCACTGCAAAGAAGTGTATTCTGACTGAGTAATGGAGCTTGAAAAAGATGCTGAGTTCTATCCATGCCCAGATTTTTTGCATAATTTCTCAGTTCACCATCATCTTAAATAAATGGCTCTGGTGTTTACTTGCTGGGCTACATACCTGTAATTTTTGTTTTAGCATCTATTGTAACTTAAATAAAAGTTCCTGGTTCTTCATTCTATTCCTGTTCCAAAGCAAGTGGATTATATGGGGGGCAAAGTATCAGATATTTGGGAAATGGCCCAGGAGGAAACAACCAGAAAAATAATGGTTTATTGTGAAAGAGAAAATGAAAAGAAAAATTCAAATATCTCTCTGGGGTAACACACCCATATATACACCCATAAATAAAGGTGCTAAAATTGTTCTTGCTTAATCAAGTTATAAAGGATTTTGTTGGTGAAATGTTATTTTTTTGACTTATAATCAACTTAAGAAGATAAAGTCATAAACCTAGGAGTATCAAGGAAAAAAGTTTACTGTTGACTAAATCTTGTAGCTAGTCAAAATCATGCTGAAGATTTTTACAAAATGGGTCTGCCTAGGTAGTGTGTCCTGTGGCCAAATGCAAGCATTCACTAATGTGTTTGCTTGATAAGTTTATAGACAAATAAATATTTTCTTCTTCTGGAAAGTTTCTTGTCTAATGAGTCTCTACATATTAATTAAAAAGTGATCATACTTTGAGAGTAGTGGCAATAAGAAGGGGGGAAATAAATATTTATACATCACTTACTATGTGCTAGACACTGTGGCAAGTACTTTACAAATATTATCTCATTTCAAACTCATAAGAATCCAGTTATATAGAGGCTGTTATAATTCCTATTTTATAGCTGAGGAAACTGAGGCACAATATGTAATTAAAGCTGGATTGGAACTCAAATCTTACTAGCTCCTGACTCAGTGATTTATCCACTATGGCAGCTAATTGCCTCCCATCTCAAATGACATACTTTAAATTATCTTTATGAGGTTATCTTAGAAAGGTTTACCCATATATCAACCTATTTCATAAACATATATGGGAACATAACACTTTCTTGTAAAGGATGATGGATTAGTCATGGGCTTTAATAGTTATTACTATTGTTTCTACTTTTCATTGATCCAAGAGATATTATCAGTAATATGCTAGTCAGGAGTCAGGAATTCATAATGTAGTACTGCCACTTACTAGGTGGATCATTATGGATATGCAATCTGTTTGATACTTAGTTTTTTAGGGCAAGTAATGCTAATACTATGTATCTGTGAAAATTTTGATAAAAGTATGTGTTTCCCAAAATTATAGATATCAAAGAATTTTTGTACAACTAATTTATAATTACTACTCTCTTTGCTTGATAAGTTAGATAGAAAAACAAATCTTTCATTTTCTGGAAGGTTTATTGTTTAATGAGTCTCCTCATCTAGCTTAGAGGGTAGTCATGTCTTGAGACAGTAGTGGAAGGGTGAAGAAAATAAATATTTCTTCACCACTTATTATCTCAACAGTCATTTCTTTAGCTTTACTATATACTAGGAAGACACAATGCTAAGCACTGGAAGTACAAATAAAATAGGAAATAGATAGTTCTTAGCATCAAAAAGTTTACCTTTTAATAGGATCAGATAGCAAATAAAAGAAAATTGACAGGTAAAGGTAAAGAGTAAAATGAAGGCACCCAGAATACGACATCTTAGGAAAAATCTGGAGAGTTGAGTGAAGCTTGAAGATCTAAAGACTTGGCAAGCACTTAATAAATGCTTATGAATTTGAATTATAGAGTTAGGTGGGATTTCTGGGGCCATACCTTCCATGAAAATCTTATCTTTTAAAAGATTTTTACCAATATTTTGAATGTAAATCCTAATTGATGTGATATTGATGTGGCTTTTTATGGATTAGCCATTTGATTGTAATTAATCATTTTTTATTTTTTTACTCAAGTTCTCCTCTGATGCTTCACCATGATGGGAAGGTGACCCTTTAATCCAGAAGGCTATGCATGACAACTGAATTGAGATTCTGGTAAATTCTACCTACCTGAAAAAAACTTCAAGTACTGACCCAAGGATGAAATGTTTGATTGACTGTCATGCAAAGACCCATCTAGCTAAATTCAAATTGGAAGACTGAACATAGGCTAACAATATTTTTCAGACATAGACACTCAGCAAAATTCATCTGCCCAGTTGTAGGTAAGTTCTCAGCTGTCTCAGTAGAAAGTTGCAGCATCAAATCTAAAGCAAAATAAAAAAAATGATATTTGGAATATTAATATAGTTTTATTGTTTTTTACTTGATTTAAAGATTTCCCTTTATTAATATATTCAAAGGTTGTCTAATTTATATTTCCCCCACCTTAAATCTAGGGTAACTACAGACATCCTACATTACCACCACCATCCCAACTCATTTTCTGATATTCTTTGATATTCTCTGCATTGTCAAAACTGTAACTATGGGTACCCACTAATTAACTTATATAGGATGTCAAAAAAATATACTAATTCTAAGAATAATTTGTTTAATTAAGCAAAATCACAAAGTAAATGACTGGAGAAGATATACACCCACCATAGGCTCTCTCACAGGACATATTATTACCAATGGGAAAGGGAACCCATCAGAGATGTGTACTATCCAAGGATGCATATGAAAGGTAGATGTATAAAATCACACATAATCAGAAAATACACTTGAAGGGCACATACATAAGGAACATATATGGCCAGAGGGTGTGTGTGAGTTGATTCACATACCTAGAACCCATGTATCCAGGGAACACAAAGAGAGGTTCTGAGCATAAATGACCAGGGCACATTGTACCAGAGACAACTGCCAATTCTAATGATACAGAAATGTGTATGTTCTCCAGCTCTATGCATCTGCTTTTCTCCATTGGGACTCTCCTTGTTCCATTCTCCTCGGAATTGCATTACATATTTTAGGTATAGCCAGTCGCCTCTGATTTTTCTCCTGCTGTTTCTTTTGCATATTTTTGTTAGCTATTTCTGCTGCTCTCAGTCACTGAGTTTCTCTCTACCACAACTCTCTTTCCCTCAATAGTATTTTATTTTTTCCAAATACATGTAAAAATCATTTTCAACATTCATTTTTGTAAATCTTTGTCTTTTAATTTTTTCTTCTTCTTTCCTTTACCTCCTCCTACCCCAAGACAGCTAGACATCTGATGTAGGTTAAATATCTACCACCATTCTCTGCTATCTGCTATTACTTTTTGCAGTATATTCATAGTAATATTTGTATTTCTTTCTCCTGCTTCCAAGTTGGGTTAGATAATGATTTTTAACTTGTTAAATCTTACTTTATCACTTGGTAGCATCTGCAAACTATTTCCTGGGCTCCATTCAACAAGGTACCAAAAGAACTAATTATTTTCTCTTAATCCTATATTTATACCTGATTAGCCTAGAAATAAACCTGGGATATGAGGAAATGACTAGGTGAAGGAGGTTAAATCATAGTTTTTTTATGTATCCATGCTTTTTCTATGCTTATTTATGAGCAACAAAATCATTTGCTGCTTTTTAGTATTCTAATATAAACAAATTTTATCTCTCTGTGCAAGTTTGAGATGATAAAATATTGATATTTTTGGACACTGAGGGCCTTCTTACCTTCCCCAAAATTCCTTTACCCTGTTTGATACACTTGCACCTGACTTAGTCTGACATTTACTATAACTAGAGTCTATATCTCACTATTTTGTCCCTATCCTAATCTTTCAGCAGAACTGTACTAGGGATGGAATAGTCATTTATAATTCAATCCTTAAATACATTTAGAACACATTTATTTTAATTTTAGAAAACACAGTCTCTCTTGGCTAAGCTTGAAGTCACTTATTGACTTTTGTTGCTCCACCCCGGATTTAAATGATCAGTACCCAAGTATTCTTGCTTTTCCCTTCATAATAGCATAGGGTCACAGAAATTAGAGATAAAAAGATGTACACACATCAACTAATTGAATTCTTCCATTTTACAGGTTGTTTTAAAGATGCTGAAGTTATTCCCATTATTTATGGGGGAAGATATACCAAGCCCATGTTGCTGACAAAATTCACAAAGATATCTCCTTTTTGATACAGCCATTCTTGGGACCAAAAGATCCCTTATAAAAGTTGAAGAACAAATTACTACATTACTGGTTACAGAGTCTACACAACCACCAGATATTGAATTGCTATGAGATGAATTAAGAGAGGCAGAAAAATTAAAGTTCTTACTGTATCTGATCAAGCAAAGGGTCATAGCCCATAACCCATGTTTCCTAGGATGCAATCACATAGAGTATACTTTGAAGTCACAAACAGCATGAGTAGCTCTTTTTTTTTTTAAATTAAAGATGTCACACATTTTTGGAGGGGAAAAGGTAGATCTGCACAGAATATTTTTTTCTAAATTCTCTCTTCCCAATTTGTAGTAACATTTTATGACTGGGATATCTGTCTGCAGGTCCACACGGACCATCATTTTATGGTTTGATAAGGACCTCCTATGTATGTTATGACTACCTTCAGGGGATATGGGAAATAGACATGCTTTTATATCAACACTCTTCTTTAAAGAGAAGAGAATTTCTTTCATGTCTTTAAGCTGACCTATTTAATGGGACTCCCTGGGTAGTACCACTTGAATATGATGACAAAAGCCTCTCTCTCTTTTAGGTCAAATCAATATTATAGATTTGTTAAATAGTTAAAACTTTCCTTATATGTAGAGGTAAGGAATAGAGAGATGCAATCATTTGTCAGGCTGGTTAAGTACATACATTTGAATATAATTATCTCCTTATGTACTTGAAGTAAATACTAAATTTTATTTAGAAGTTAATGAAAATGATGGTGTTTTATCTTTTCTTTTCTTTTTCCCCCCATTCAAGTTCACAAATCCCAAGAATTAATTCACATATTTCTTGCAGATCTATGGATCCCAGACTTAGAATTATTGATCTTAAACATTTTATAACATCTTTTTATTAGAGATTCAGAACAAATTGTGCATAAAGTTGAGAAACTCCCTCCCTCCTTTTCTAAGAGGAAACATAAATAATATAATGCTGTGTTTAGGAATAATATACAGGAATATACAGGAAATTAGTGAAGTGTCTCAATGTATTTTGAGTTAGAGCTTAAAATTCTAATCTCAAAGGTTGAGGGACTTTTTAACCTCTTCCTCTGATTACTCTTCAAGATGATCATGGCTTTCTTTCAGTAGAATGTATGATCGTTGGATATAGAAATTATTTTCACAAACACACACACACACACACACACACACACACACATATATATATATATATACATGAATTAATTCAATTAAATTAAACAAATTACCTGCAGATTATTGTTTAAACTAACAAGGTTGCCTTTCCAATATTGAGAATCTGTCCATAAGAACAATCCTTGAGCACTAAATTTTACATCATCTTCTGTCATATCTTGCTCTGCCTGTGTCTGACCCTCAACTCCAATTATCGGTAATGCTTTCTTCCTTCTCAAAAATCTTGCATTTATCTCTCTAACCCATCAGTCCCCAGGGAAGTTTCATCCTTAGAAATCTATCTGAACTCTCCAGAGTTATACCAAGAAAGGGCTGAGGTGAAGATGGGGTTGAATAAGCAGAGATGAGAGCAGCCCAGAGGCTAAGCTACATAGCTTGCTAGGTTCTGATTACAGGGTAGAATTTGGAATATATGAAGTACACAGCCTTCTATAGGGCCAGAATCTAGGCAAGTTTATAATGGAAACAGAACTTACATAAAAACAAAGAAGGATGATTAAGTTAGAAGACAAGGAGGCTTGGTAATTTTTAATCAAAGTTTAAAAAATACCAAGCCTCTCGTCTTCAAACTTAATCAAAAAATGTTAGTCATTACTTTGCTTAATTTAGACAGAATACCTACTTCTTTCTGGCCAGTAACAGTCATCTACCTTGAAGACTAATCCAAAAACAAAACAAAACAAAACAAATAAATATGCAAAGAAAACATGATATTTCATGCTATAGCAAAGAAGACATATGAAAGAAACAGGGAGATAAAGGTTAACTCTAGCAATAATCTATTTTAAATAATGAGTTTGTTCTGAGGAATTTTTTTCCAGCATTATTCCAGTGTTAATATTTGAACAACTCTTACAAAGGACCTAAATTTTCATGAGGACTATTCCTCCTTCCTAAGATTCTATTCAGTTTTTTTTCTTTAAGTACTGAATGATGTAATCTACCATTTAAGTAAAGGAAAAGAGTTATTATGTGATATTTCTGCAAACAAGGGACAAATCCAGTACATAACGTACTGTAAGAAACCTCGATCGTAGTCCCTCAATAACATGAAAATTAGGCTGCTACACAAAGCCTTGTAGCATCCCCTTTTCCAACTTCAGTTAAAATAGCACAATCTCTCTCCTGCTTCAGGCTAATTACGAGATAGACCCCTGAACATTATTTTTAATCCACCAATAAAGATATTGCAAAATTAGTTCCTTTCATTTCCTTTTATTGGGAAGTATTTATACAAAATCTGGAATTGTAGAAGAATCCCACCTGTAAAACATATTATTTCTCAAATTCAAAAATAAACTACTGTTAGTTTTATCTAAAAAATAAAATCATAAGGAAATATGAGAAAGTTTAATGACTTTTATTTCAAAATGAGGAATTTAATACTGGATTATTGACTCCCAATAGAAAGGAATATCTGGGCAGTGTAAGAAAGAAAGAAAAGAAAGAACATAATGTCATTCTTTGACCTTCAAGGATATAGTATTTTGTGCATTGGGATTTAGACATAGGCATAGCTTTCCTCAGGATTTTCTAGCCCATAATTTACAAATTGCATATTTAGCCTAATTTCAAGTCGATGATAATCTTAATACTCCTTAATGTAATATTTTACTTATATCTTATCCTATATTCACAATATGCCTTTGAAGTATAGCAGGGAAATAATACTATTTCTATTTTTAAAATGAAGAAAACTAAAGGCAAAAATATAAAAAGACTTAAGCAACTATTAAGTTTAAAAGTCAAGACTTCAAACTAAAAACCCCCTTTCCCCCCTGAACTCTATTGCCTTCAATCCCAGAGACATGGCTGTCTTCAAATTTTTATTTAATATCCCATAATTTTTCACATTTTCAAGCTTTGAAAATAAACTACCATGCTACCATATCATGATGTCAGATGAAGTATTATAATAATTAAGTGAAATATAGATTAGTCCAAAGCATGCATTAGTATTATCTAAGATTTGGGGGGAAGACTATGGGATATACAAATATTCTTTGATTGTGTGACAGTTGATTACCATAAGCTCTGTCTGTATGAAAGGAGCAATCTGTTCTTTTCTCATTCTGTGTCTGTCTGTATCTCTATTTCTGTATCTATATCTGTCTCTGTATCTCTCTGTCTTTTTGTCTCTGCTATCCTTGTGCCTCTCTTTCTTTTTGTGTATCTCTCTGTCACTCTATCTCTCTCCCTAAATTCAAAGCTTGAAGATTATTTTTATCTACATCTGAAAATAATATTGAGAAAAGATGTCTGCCCAAACTTTTTACCTCCATCCCTATGTGTCTTTGAGATATGTCCTTCCTATCTGGAATAAGACTCCTTTTCTTTTTGTATTCATATTCGTAAAGAATTAACTTGTTCTAAGTTTAGAACTCTGAAAATCTGGTTATATCAGGAGCATCAGGAAAAAGGAATAGAGGCAGTATTATGTTCTGGCAAAAACAGTAGCAAAGGAATCTACTCAATGATAGTTAGATGCATATACTTATATATTGCCTATTTAGTAGAAGATCTAGCATAGAGCACCCATCAATGGATGGAAGAATAGGGAGATGTTCTATACATAACTAGTTTGCTTTATATCAGATCATTGTTAAGAGAGCTTTGTTCTTATGTGGGAGGGGGGTTGGGCTTATTTTTCTCACACTGATGGGCTCATTAAATCTCCACCAGATTATGTGAGGACAATATTTCTGTTTGTTTGCAGACAGGACAATTCTCCTGCTGCTGTATTCAACTAAGAAACAAATCCTAAAAGACAGAGGACCTCATTCCAGGTAAAAGGTTGCCTAATAAGGACATGTGCTTAAGATAGGGGATTAGGCTGGACATAAGGCAGGCATCCACCCTACCCCAGGATAGACTCATCTTAGAAAAGTACTCATGATATGAAGGCAGAAAGGGTGAGAGAGAAGGAGATCACCTACCCCTTTCACCTAGATGGTAAGTAGCTTAATATATGTTAAACATGATAGAAATATATGTTAAATCCAATATATGTATACATATTTATGCAATTATTTTGCTGCACAAGAAAAATCAAATCAGACCAGAAAAAAAAATGAGAAAGAAATAACCTGCAAGCAAACAATAGCAAAAAGAGTACAAATTCTATGTCCTCTCTCTGGGTGAAAATGGCTCTGTTCATCACAAGATCATTGGAACGGGTCTGAATCATCTCATTGCTGAAAAGAGACACATCCAGATGATGACTATTTTTAACTCTGCCAATCTTTTTTTTTTATCTACTCTATTGTTGTTGTGAATGTTAAACATGTAGCATACATTTCCCATATTTAAAAAAACATAAATAATTTGTCCATGTTTAAACAATTTTGTCCATGTTGAGTTCCATAAAATTGATCTGTAATATTGGCTCTTATATGTTAAATTTTCTGTTAAGTTTCGGTTTGATTGCTAGAAAGTCCTAAAAATCTGCAATTTGGTTCAATGTCCATCTTTTCTCATTCAAAATTATAGATAATATAGCTGGATATATTTTTAGTCACAGACTTAGTTCTTTTGATTGCCAATAGATATGACTGGAAAAATATCAAGTGCTCTTGGACAGGTCGAACAAATATAATAAAGATGACAAAGCTATCTAAAGTAATCTATTTATTTAGTGCTATACCAATCAAACTCCCAAGAAACTATTTTACTGACCTAGAAAAAATAACTACAAAATTCATCTGGAAGAACAAAAGAACAAGAATGTCAAAGGAATTAATGGGAAAAAAAAGCAAATGAAGGTGGCCAACTGCACCAGATCTAAAACTATATTATGAAGCAGCTGTGCTCAAAACCATTTTGTACTGACTAAGAAACAGAGTAGTTGATCAGTGGAATAGGTTAGGTTCACAGGACAAAATGGTCAATTTCTATAGCAATCTAATATTTGACAAACCCAAACACCCCAGTTTTTGGGATAAGAACTCACTGACAAAAATTGCTGGTAAATTTGGAAACTGGTATGGCAGAAACAAAGCATTGACCCACACATAACATAATATACCAAGATAAGGTTGAAATGGATTCATGATCTAGACATAAAAAATGACATTATAAACAAATTAGAAGAACATAAGATATTTTGCCTCTCAGATCTGTGGAAGAGGTAGGAATTTGTGACAAAGAAGAACTAGAGATCATTATTGATCACAAAATAAATAATTTTGATTAAGTTAAAAAGTTTTTGTACAAACAAAACTAATGCAGACAAGATTAGAAGGGAAGCAATAAATTGAGAAAACATTTTTATATTCAAAGGTTCTGATAAAGGCCTCATTTCTAAAATATATAGAGAATTAACCAAAATTTATAAGATTTCAAGCCATTCTCCAATTGATTAGTGGTCAAAGGATATGAAGAGACAATTTTCAGATGAAGAAATTGAAACTATATCCAGTCAACTGAAAAGGTGCTCCAAATCACTATTGATCAGAGAAATGCAAATTAGGACAACTGAGATACCACTACACATTTGTCACATTGGCTAAGATGACAGGAAATGAGAATGATGAATGTTGGAGGGGATATGGGAAAACTGGGACACTGATACATTGTTGGTGGAACTGTGAATGGATCCTGCCATTCTGGAGAACAGTTTGGAACTATGCTCAAAAAATTATCAAACTGTGCATATCCTTTGACCCAGCAGTGTTTCTATTGGGCTTATATCCCAAAGAGATCTTAAAGGAAGGAAAGGGCCCCACATGTGCAAGAATGTTTGTGGCAGCCCTTTTTGTAGTGGCTAGAAACTGAAAGCTGAACGGATGCCCATCAATTGGAGAATGGCTGAGGAAATTATGGTGTATGAATGTTATGGAATATTATTGTTCTGTAAGAAATGACCAGCAGGATGATTTCAGAGAGGTCTGGAGAGACTTGCATGAACTGATACTGAGTGAAATGAGCAGGATCAGGATATCATTATACCCGGCAACAACACTATACGATGATCAAGTATGATGGACGTGGCTCTCTTCAACAAAGAGATGATTCAAAGCAGTTTCAATTGTTGAGTGATGAAGTGAGCCATCCACACCCAGAGACAGGCCTGTGGGAACTGAGTGTGGACCACAATATAGCATTTTCATGCTCTCTGTTCATGTTTGTTTGCATTTTGTTTTCCTTCTCAGGTTTTGTTTTGTTTTGTTTTGTTTTTTTCTTACTAGATACAATTGTTCTTGTGCAGCAAGATAACTGTATAAATTTGTGTATATATATGTATATATATATATATACATGTGTATATATATATATATATACACGTGTATATATATATATATATATGTATATATATATTATCATATATTTTAACATATTGAACATATTGGACTATCTGCCATCTAAGGGATGGGGTGGGGGGACAGAGGGAAAAATTTGGAACAGAAAGTTTTTTTTTTATTATTATTATTAATACTTTTTATTTGCAAAACATAGGTATGGGTAATTCCTAAACATTAACCCTTACAAAGCTATCTGTTACAAATTTTCCCCCCTACTCCCCACCTCTCCCCTAGATAGCAGGATATCCACTACATGATAATTATGTTAGAATACTTCAATCGAATATATGTATAGTTACTGCCACACATCATTTTTTGTTCAGGAGAAATCGTATCTATAAGAGAGAATAATCCGATAAAGGAAACACAATGCAAGCAAACATCAACAGAGAACATGAAAATGTTATGTTGTGGTCCACATTTCACATCCCTCTCTCTGGGTGTATATGGCCTTCTTCACTGAACAATTGTAATTGGTTTGAAGCATTTCATTGTTGAAGAGAGTCATGTCCATTAGAACTGATCCTCATATAGTACTGTTGTTGCCGCGTACAACGATCTCCTGGTTCTGCTCATCTCACTCAGCATCAGTTCATGCAAGTCTCTCCAGGCCTTTCTGAAATCGTCCTGTTGGTCGTTTCTTACAGAACAATAATATTCCATAACATTCATATACCATAATTTATTCAGCCAATCTCCAATTGAAGGGCATCTACTCAGTTTCTAGTTTCTAGCCACCACAAAAAGAGCTGCCACAAACATTCTTGCACATGTGGGGCCTTTTCCTTCTTTTCTGATTTCTTTGGGATATAAGCCCAATAGAAACACTGCTGGGTCAAAGGGTATGCACAGTTTGACAACTTTTTGAGCATAGCTCCAAATTTCTCTCCAGAATGGTTGGATCCATTCACAACTCCACCAACAATGCATCAGTGTCCCAGTCTTCCCACATCTGCTCCAACATTCATCGTTATCTTTTCCTGTCATTTTAGCCAATCTGACAGGTGTGTAGTGGTACCTCAGAGTTGTCTTAATTTGCATTTGTCTGATCAATAGTGATTTGGAGCAGCTTTTCATATGATTTTAAATAGTTTTAATTTCATCATCTGAAAATTGTCTGTTCATATCCTTTGATCATTTATGAATTGGAGAATGGCTTGAATTTTTATAAATGTGAGACAATTCTCTATGTATCTTAGAGGTGAGACCTTTAACAGAACCCTTAAATGTAAAGAGGATTTCCCAATTTGATGCTTCCCTCCTAATCTTGTCTGCATTAGTTTTGTTAGTACAGAAACTTTTTTAACTTAATATAGTCAAAATTATCTATCTGGTATTCAATTAAGAGTTCCAGATCTTCGCTGGACATAAATTTATTCCATCTCCACAGGTCTGAGAGGTAAACTATCCTATGTTCCTCTAATTTGGTTATAACATCACTCTTTATATCTAGATCATGAACCCATTTAGATCTTATCTTGTTGTGCGGTGTTAGGTGTGGGTCCAGCGTTAATTTCTTCCACACTATTTTCCAATTATCCCAGCAGTTTTTGCTGAATAGTGAGTACTTATCCCAAAAGCTGGGGTCTTTGGGTTTATCAAACACTAAATTGCTAACGTTACTACCTAGCTTGTCCTGATATCCTATTCTATGCCACTGATTGACTGCTCTATATCTCAGCCAGTACCAAATGGTTTTGATGACTGCTGCTTTATAATATAGTTTTATATCTGATACAGCAAGGCCACCTTCATCTGTCTTTTTTTTTTCATTAATTCCCTTGAAATCCTTGACCTTTTGTTCTTCCAAATGAACTTTGCTACTATTTTTTCTAGATCTGTAAAATAATTTCTTGGGAGTTTGATTGGTATGGCATTAAATAAGTAAATTATTTTGGGTATTATTGTCATTTTCATTATATTCGCTCAGCCTACCCATGAGCACTTAATGTTTTTCCAATTGACTAGATCTGATTTTATTTGTGTGGAAAGTGTTTTGTAGTTTAGTTCACATAGTTTCTGACATTTTCTTTGCATATAGATTCCCAAATATTTTATCCTATCATCTGCTATTTGGAATGGAATTTCTTTTTGTATCTCCTGCTGCTGAACTTTGTTGGTAATATATAAGAATGCTGATGATTTATGTGGATTAATTTTGAATCCTGCAATTTTACTAAAGTTGTGAATTGTTTCTAGTAGTTTTTTAGTTGAGACTCTAGGGTTCTCTAAGTATATCATCATGTCATCTGCAAAGAATGATAATTTGGTTTCTTCATTGCCTACTCTAATTCCTTTTATCTCTTTTTCTTCTCTTATTGCCAAAGCTAACATTTCTAATACAATATTAAATAGTAATGGTGACAGTGGACAACCTTGTTTCACTCCTGATCTTATTGGGAATGGTTCCAGTTTGTCTCCATTACATATGATACTTGCTGATGGTTTTAAGTAGATGCTATTAATCATTTTAAGGAAAAACCTATTTATTCCTATACTCTCTAGTGTTTTTAAAAGGAATGGGTGTTGGATTTTATCGAATGCTTTTTCTGCATCTATGGAGATACTCATATAGTTTTTGTTAGTTTGGTTATTGATATAATTGATTATGCTGATAGTTTTCCTGATATTGAACCAGCCCTGCATTCTTGGTATAAATCCTACTTGGTCAGGATGTATTATCCTGGAGATAACTTTCTGTAATCTGGTTGCTAAAATCTTATTTAAAATTTTTGCATCAATACTTATTAGGGTAATGGGTCTATAGTTTTCTTTCTCTGTTTTCACCCTACCTGGTTTAGCTATCAGCACCATATCTGTATCATAGAAGGAATTTGGTAGTATACCTTCTGTCCCTATTTTTTCAAATAGTTTGTATAGTATTGGAATTAATTGTTGTTTAAATGTTTGGTAGAATTCACATGTAAAACCATCTGGCCCTGGAGATTTTTTCTTAGGGAGTTGATTAATAGCTTGTTCTATTTCTTTTTCCAAAATGGGACTATTTAAATAATTTATTTCCTCTTCTGTTAACCTGGGCAATCTATATTTTTGTAGATATTCCTCCATTTCATTTAGATTATCGAATTTATTGGCATAAAATTGGGCAAAGTAACTCCTAATTATTATTCTAATTTCCTGTTCTTTGGAGGAAAGTTCTCCCTTATCATTTTTGAGACAAACAATTTGATTTTTCTCTTTCCTTTTTCTGATCAAGTTAACTAAAGTCTTATCTATCTTGTTGGTTTTTTCATAAAAACCAACTCAGTTTTATTTATTAATTCAATAGTTTTCTTATTTTCAATTTTATTAATCTCACCTTTTATTTTCAGAATTTCCAATTTGGTATTTGATTGAGGGTTTTTAATTTGCTCTTTTTCTAGTTTTTTAAATTGTAACCCTAATTCATTGATCTTCTCTTTCTCTATTTTACGCAAATAAGCATCTAGAGATATAAAGTTACCCCTTATAACCGCTTTGGCCGTATCCCACAAAATTTGGTATGTTGTCTTATTATTGTCATTCTCCTGGATGAAATTATCAATTGTGTCTATAATTTGCTCTTTCACCCATTCATTCTTCAGGATTAGATTATTTAATTTCCAATTAACTTTTGGTCTGTTTTCTCCTGGCCTTATAGTACATGTGAGTTTTATTGCATCATGATCTGAAAAGGATACATTTACTATTTCTGCTTTTGTGCATTTGATTTTGAGGTTTTTATGCCCTAACACATGATCAATTTTCATATAAGTTTCATGAACCTCTGAGAAAAAAGTATACTCCCTTCTATCTCCATTCAATTTCCTCCAGAGATCTGTCATACCTAACTTATCTAACATTTTTTTGTATCTCCCTAACTTCTTTCTTATTTATTTTGTGGTTTGATTTATCTAATTCTGAGAAAGCAAGGTTGAGATCCCCCACTAGTATAGTATTACTGTCTATTTCTCCTTGCATCTCTGTTAGTTTCTCCTCTAGGAATTTGGATGCTATACCACTTGGTGCATATATGTTTAGTATTGATACCGCTTCATTGTCTATGGTACCCTTTAGTAAAATATAGTTTCCTTCCTTATCTCTTTTAATTAGATCTCTTTTTGCTTTTACTTGATCTGAGATAAGGATTGCTACCCCTGCTTTTTTGTTCACTTGAAGCATAAAAGATTCTGCTCCAGCCCTTTACCTTCATTCTGTATGTATCTCTGTGTTTTAAATGTGTTTCTTGTAAAGAATATATTGTAGGATTCTGGCTTTTAATCCAGTCCGCTATCCGTTTCCGTTTTATGGGAGAGTTCATCCCATTCACATTCACAGTTAAAATGACTATATCTATATTTCCTGCCATCTTATTTACCCAAAGTTATATTTTTCTCTTCTCTTTCCCCTTACTCCCTTCCCCTGTCCCCAGTATTTTGTTTTTGATGACCACCTCCCTCTAAGAGTCCTCCTCCCTCTTTTTTACACCTTTCCCCTAATCCTTCTATTAATTTATCCCTTTCTTTTCCTCCTTTCCCTCCTACTTCCCTATACAGAGGGCCAAGTTTTTTCCTGAAATCAAATGTGTCTGATTTGTTCTTTTAGAGCCCAATTCAATGAGAGTAAGATTTACACAATACTCATCACCCTCCCTTCTTTCACTCAATTATATTAG
>JAJPUD010015508.1:0-30340 GCA_023553655.1 Myrmecobius fasciatus | reverse complement strand
CTAGTGTTGATAAATTTCATTTTCTGTGCTTTTGTATAAAGAGGATTACTTTCTCTCATGTTCTTCATTATTTATATTCTTTTGGTATATTCTAAAAAATTATTCATAGTCATTAAATTTATTTAATTCATCTTTAATCTCTATATTCTTCATGGAATTAAATGATTTACTTTATCTTTTTGGGATTTCTTCTTCTAAATAATTTCTATTTTATTGATTTGTAGATATGATCTTAACCCCATTTTCTGTTGTGTCTTTTTCTTAGAAATGCCAATTCTAGCAAAAGGCATTGCCTCAATATAAATTTTCCTTTCTATATGATTTCATAGTTCATGATTAATCTTTGTCCTCCCCATTGTAATTTTCCTTCTGTTTACTCTGAAACTGTCCCTAGTTCTGTGCTTTTCTTTTCTCTTAGTGTCAGCAGCCCACTAGAAGCACTGATTCTTTTTCTAAGACAGGATGAGTGGTCTCTCTGAGCACCAAATTTCAACATAGTATACCCAATGCAAGCTTCCCATAACTCTTTATAGAACATATCTTTTCCCCTGTGAGAGAATTCATCAGTGGTACCTCCTGTTGCCATTGAAACAAGAATTCTTTCTGTTTCACCTCCTATTTCAATCCTCCTTATGCATTTTGATCCATTCTTTTTAAAGTTTTCTTTCTGAGGGACATGAGTGATTTCTTCATTTTTATTAGCCTTTGACTATTTTTTCCTTCTTTAATTTTTTTATTTAGTTTGCCAATCTGTAATTCAGCCCTCCCTTTCCCTTACAATACACACATACAAATATTGATTCATCAGTAAGTAGGCAATTATGAGTTTTAGTTCACAACTCAAGCTTGTTCCTCCACCACAATTTCTATTTGATACCTGTTTTTCATCCTTGTTTCCTTGTAAACTTTTAAAAGAAAACAACTGATCTCCATGTTATTATTTGTTGCCCTGGATACTATACTTGTTTACCTTTCTTGCATATCTATTGCTTTGAGTGTTTGAAAAACAGATACTTTTTTTCTGGTCCATTTTTATTTTTAGAAATGCATTGAATGTGTCTTTTTTATTGGATATTTTTTGCTATTAATGGTTAAACTTCTTTGCAAATCGGACCATCTTAAGTTGCATGATGGGCTCTTTTGTATAGTTCCATTCTCTTCTGTAGCTTCTAGTGGGTGCAAAATAATCTTATGCGTTTTTTTTTTTAATTTCCATTTCTTTATGCTTGAAGCTCTTTCTTGTGGGAAGATTGTTATTTGTCAGAGGAATTGTTACAATTTAATTGTGATGAATGTTTTGGACTTTGTAGTATAGTTTGTGGTTTTTTAATGAATACAATTTGTGCATTCTTTCAATTAATACTTTTTTCTGTTTTGAAATGCTATGATAAGTTTTCTTGTTTTATTTCTTGTATTATTATGTTTTGTTTTGTTTATTTGTTTTTATGTGCTTTTTATGACTTATCATTCTTAAGTTATCTCTGTGTACATCCTGTATTCAAAATCAATTATTTTTTTTTTCAAGTGTGGAGATAATTTTTTATATTCCTGCTTTTCAGTTCTCTTGATTGCATTTCAGTTGCATATATTTGTGTTCCTAAACATTTATTCCATTTTATGTTTCTTTGTTTATACTTTCTAACACAGATATAAGATTTTCTTTTCTGCTGGTTACTTTTGTTATGCCGGCCACAAATTCTACTTAAAATCTTATTTCTCTTTCAAAATATTTAAAAATGTCTTTCTGTGATTCTATGCTTTCGTGGGAATTTATAGATTTTTCTACCTCATCAGTCATTAACTCATTTTCGTGTTTTGCAATTGGGGGCGGAGCCAAGATGGCGGAGTGAAAAGGTGACTCTCTGCGTCCTCCTCCGATCTTCTCTCAAATCAACAATAAAATAAGCCTCTGAACTGATCTTCAAGTCAACGAATCCAGAAATATTTGGACACTGCTTGCTGATATCTCTGAAGAACTTCACATCAGGTTTGTCTAACTTGGACAGAGGGATAAACAGAGGACTTTGGTGTAGGCCGGAAGTGAGGGTGGGACTCAGCTCACTGTGGCAGAAACTCCAAACTCCAAACTCCAAATTCCAAACACCTGGAGTTTATCTGAGGTACTCGGGACACTCTGCCCTGATTGGGGGCAGGTGTTCTGGCAGACTTGCCTTGTTTAAGGAGTAATTCGGACTTAGTCCTAGCCCCCACCGGCCCAGCACCTTAAGTTAATTTGCTGAAGTGCCCCAGGGCAAAGATCTTCAGCCACCATTTCTTTCCCTACCTTAAAGAGATATCCATGCTGTCTAAAAAAATGAAGAAGCAAAAGAGAGCTCTCACCATAAACAGCTTTTATCAAGAAAAAGAAGGACCGATCACAGAGCCTGAGGTTCCTTTAGACAAAATTCCAGAGGAAGTTATTAAGGACCATCACTGGTCCCTTTTTCAAAGGGCCTTTCTGGAAGATTGCATAAAGAACCTCAAAAGAGAGCTGGAGGATAAATGGGAAAATAAACCGAAATCAGTGCAAGAAGGATATGATGCCCTGCAAAAGAGATATGAAAAAGACACCAATTTATTGAAAAATAAAATTAGTGAAGTGGAAAAAGAGTGCAATGAACAAAAAATTCAATTATCCAGTTACAAAAAGAGATTAAAAAGGTAACTGAAGAAAACAACACTTTAAAAATAAGAATTGAACAAATGCAAGTGAATGACTCACTAAGACCAAGAATCAGTCAAACAAAAACAAAACAATGAAAAATTAGAAGAAAATATGAAATATCTCCTAGGAAAAACAACTGACTTGGAAAATAGATCTAGGAGAGACAACCTAAGGATTATTGGACTTCCTGAAAGCTATAATGAAAAAAAAGAATCTAAACACTATCTTCCAGGAAATCCTGAAAGAAAACTGCCCTGAGATTGTAGAATCAGAGGCAAAATCACCATTGAAAGAATTCACCGATCACCTCCTGAAAGAGACCCCAAAATTAAAATCCCAAGGAATATCGTGGCTAAATTTCAGGACTATAGAACCAAGGAAAAGATTCTGCTAGCAGCTAGAAAGAAACCATTCAAATACTGAGGATCAATAATTAGAACCACACACGATCTGTCAGCCTCTACATTGAAGGATCGAAGGGCCAGGAACCAGATATTCCGAAAGGCAAAGGAACTTGGATTACAGCCAAGAATAATCTATCCAGCTAGAATGAACATTATCCTCCAGGGAAGAAGATGGTCATTCAATGATATAGGTGAATTTCATCTATTTCTAATGAAAAGACCAGATCTGAACAAAAAATTTGACCTCCAAACACAGAACTCAAGAAAAGCATAAAAAGGTAAAATGGAAAGGACTCTTGAGAACTTTATTTCTACTATGAGGATACTTAAAGTTTGGGGGTATAATTAACTAGATATTACTTTGATAATATGAAAAAGAAAACTAGAGGGGGAAAGGTTGTCATACTGGGGAAAAGAGGGGAAAAATGGTAAAATAAGATCTAAAAAAAGGAGGTAAAAACAAGGTAAAATCTCTTGAAGAAGCAAAGAAAGCCTAATATAATTGAGAGAAAGAGGGGAGGGAGATGAGCATTGTGTAAATCTTACTCTCATCAGGTTGGGCTCTAAAAGTGTATATCAGACGCTTGATTTCACATAGAAACTTGTCTGTTGCTAGAGGGAAGTGGGAGGGAAAGGAGGAAAAGAAAGGGATAAAGTAATAGAAGGGAAAATAGAAGAATCAGGGGAACGGAGTAAAAACAGGGGGAGGGGACCTAAAGGGTGGTGGATTGTTTGGGGGAGGGGGTCATGAAAAGCAAAGTAATGAGAAGGGGGAAGGGAGAAAGGGGAAAGTAAAGGGGAAAACATAACTTGGGTAAATAAGATGGCAGGAAATAAAGAATTAGTTATTCTAACTGTGAATGTGAATGGGATGAACTTTCCCATAAAGCGGAAGCAGATATCAGACTGGATTAAAAACCAGAATCCCACAATATGTTGTCTACAAGAAACACATCTAAAACATAGTGACACATATAGGATGAAGGTAAAAGGCTGGAGCAGAAAATATTATGCTTCAGGTGAACAAAAAAAAGCAGGGGTAGCAATCCTTATCTCAGATCAAGTAAAAGCCAAGAGAAATCTAATCAAAAGAGATAAGGAAGGAAACTATATTTTATTAAAGGTTACCATAGATAATGCAGCAATATCAATACTAAATATATATGCATCAAGTGCAATAGCATCCAAATTCCTAGGGGAGAAATTAAGAGAGATGCAAGAAGAAATAGAGAGCCAAACTATACTAGTGGGGGATCTCAACCTAGCTCTCTCAGAATTAGATAAATCAAACCACAAAATAAACAAGAAAGAAACTAGGGAGATAAACCAATTGTTAGAAAAGTTAGGTATGATAGATCTATGGAGAAAGGTGAATGGAGACAGTAGGGAGTTTACTTTTTCTCAGCAGTCCATGGAACCTATACAAAAATTGACTATGTGTTAGGGCATAAAAGCCTCGTGTTTTGCAATTTTATTTACAGATGATTTGTGATCAGTTAGCTGATCTGAAGAACATAGTCCCTTCTGTTATTAATATCTTCCCTGTTGATTTCTCTTATTTATCAGATTATACTCAAGGTCTTTGTTTTCTTCCTTCTGTAATCTTTGGTTCTTTGACAATTGCCATTTTTTTATATTCCCCTAAGTTCCCTTTCTGACTCTTTTCCCTTTGATGGTGATTTCCCTGGGGGCTAGAACTCAAAGCTGTCTTAGCTCCTTCACACACTGCATTTCATAGACTTCTGTCTTTGCCTCAAGTGACTTTGAGTGTACTTTTGAATACAGAAATGCTCCATGCTAAATATTGGGCTCTTTGAGATTTGGTGGAGTGCTATTGAACTATACATATGCACACACACACACACACACACACATACACACACACACACACACACACACATTTTACCTCAGTTCCTTCTACACCAGAACATTCAGTTCCCCTACAGAGATCTGTCACAACACAAAGAATGTCTGTACTATTGTCCCAGACTGAACAAATTTCTTTTGTTTTTTTGTAAACACTGAGTGCTGGGGAATGAGGGGGAAATAAAGTTGTGTTCTCTTGTAAGATCATGAATCAGCTTGTGCAAACTTGTTTCCAAAGCAAAGCATAGTGGTTGGTAGAAGAAGTGGTAGAGTGTTTAGGTTTGGTGTTCAGGATTTAGGATTAGCTTTCTCTGCTATTATTTCACTGAAATATTACCAGGTTAGGATTTCTGGTATCCTAGATTGTGGATAACATGAACCTACTTTATCTCTTACACATAATTTTTATTTTCTACAGGTCTGAGAGGTCATAAGAATTGGAGAATGTGTCAAATCCTTCATCTTGGTTACATTTAAGGTTCCTTCCATTGCTAAACTTTTATAATTTCCATCAATTCTCCTATTCACTTGTTTGTGAACCAGGAAATGGAAATACGTATAATAGATATTTAAATATATCATATGGGGTATTTGAGGTATAGGGGCTAGCAAAAAACAACTAGAGACAGACAAAAGAAGGTCATGTTGAATTTTTCAAAGCCTTGAGGTTTACTATTAATAATTAAATCCCAAGTGCCTAGTTGTAATTTCATGCCAGTTCTGCCAGCTTCTGTAGCCAAAAAGATTAATATCATACATTTTAACTATACCTTGCCATGTTTTTTCTAGTCCAGTCTTTCAGCCCTCATATTCCTTTTCACTGCATCCAGTTAAAATGTTTAAAATTGCTTCCATTTCTATATAGGATTACTACTATAGGGTTTCTTTTATGCTTATTCTTTTGTCTTTCCTTACCCTGCCTTTGGTATTTCTTGGCTTTTAACTGTAATTCCATTCCCATGTGCATATACACACAGATTCTATTATGGTGATCATTCTGTGCTGAATGAAGACTAGAGTACCCTGAACATAGTGAGGTATATTCCCTGTCCATTGGGTTTGCAATCCAATTTCATCCTTTTTATCACTAAGGTCTCAAGAACAGGCTTTCAGGAGATCAGTTACAATTTTTGTTTCACTGAAAGTTCAAATGAATTTGGAGGGCATAGAAGAGGGGAGGAGAGAGCAGGAAAAGAGACTCTGAAAATGAAAGGGAAGATAGCTTGAACTTGCTATTTATCTTTCTATTATCCCTTTTGCTTGAATGTCCTTCCTTCAATATTATTTCTCAAACCCTAGTCCTTTATTAAATTTGTTTTTTTTTAAAGTATGCATTTTAAGGGTCAGGTGGATAATTTTGAGTAGCTAGAATATTCATAGGGACTAGCCCACAGTGTTGAAATGATCTATTTGGGCAAGCTGTTAGTGACCACAGTCATGCTCCATTTTCTTGCAGAAGAGGAAAAAAATAAGTCCAAAAACACTTTTGACTGCCATACCTATGAAGAAAAAGATAATATCTCCAAATCACTAACACTGATTACCCCTAAATAGCCATGATTCTATCATATCTGATTGCTAAAATAAACCTAGCACACTCTTAGAGGTTTCTCCTTGCTTATAACTTTGAATATAACTTAAAATCAAGCTTTGGGAAGCTGAGGGTTTTTCCATAATATAGACAGAATGAAGCATCTCTGGAATATTTCACCTCCCTCTGCTCTTCTTTAGAATTCTGAATGTCATTCTTCATTTGTTTATAAAGTATCTGACTTACAAATTCCTCAAATGATATAATACACCTTTGATCTTCATATATTGTAACACAATGGAATACTTTATCCTGACAATTGGATGATAAAGCTAATTTTGTTTTGGAAAAAAATCAATCTAACCTGTTGTTTGGCATGGTATAGACCAAACAGTTGGTTAACTGGCTATATATTTTTGCTTTTCAACATTATATTGACAATGTACAAGCTAGGGTCTGGGAATTTCTCTACCTTCCCTCAAAATCCTCTGGTCTGTGCTTCATTCCTTTTTGCTCCCCTTCTCTTCCTTAACCCTCATCATCTCCCCATTCTGCCAACAAAAGAAAATCTCTGCAGGATTACACTTTCTGGTTGGCTAACTTTGGTAATAGAGGCTGAGATGTTCTTGGAAAATGGATTAGGGAATAGTCTTGCAAGAAAATTGTATGCAGAAATGTGGAAGACCAGTTGGTTGGGTTGGTCCAGCTGGGCTAGTAGTAACAAAGGAAGGAAAATAGACAAGGTGTGGGGCCTCTGTCAAAAGTTTCAATAGCCTTATATCTTCTGAAATCACTTTCTTTTGTAAGGAAAGTAGTGACACACCAGGATTACATTATTTACCAAAAAAGCACTTTTATTATCCATTTTCATGGTTCTTCACAGAAGGAATCTTATAAGAAAATACTTGCATTCTGGACTGGGGCTACGGCAGAGGGGCAGATTTCAGCAAGGAGACATGAATGAATATGCTGGTAGGGGAAAATGCTTGCAGTTTCTCTCCACCCCAACAATTGTTCTTAATAGGGGACAGATGGTGGAGGTCTATTTAACCTCTGTGTGTTTCCAGAATGTGACATCTCTCTGCTCATCATGCTAGCAAAGCCCTGAGACATAAGGAGGGGGCAGGGAGGGGGAATAGAGAGAGAAGGGAAGTAGGTGATGAGCCAAATTTGTATTGTCAAGGATAGACCTTAAAATGAAATGTTAATATATGCCACCTCTTCTATATTCCTTCTGCTTTCAGCAGAAGATGGATGAAATGGTTATGTTTGCTTCATCTCTAACTAGGGAAACTGAGTCTCCCAGAGAATGTTATTAGTGGTGGGGAGTTATTAAAAACAGCTTCTAGATTTAAAGCTTCTATCACATGAAGCAGCCTCCTTCAAAACCCAGTGGAGATGAACATGTGGATTCCTGGGTTTCATTAGTGTGGTAACTTTACACCACTGAAAATGCAGAAAGTCCCTCTCAAAAACAGTGTAATTTACCTTTTTTTCATTTTAAGCACTATACATCATGGAGCTCCAGTTCTGGTCCCTGATATTTGTCTCTTGGCATCTCTCCCCCAAAATATGTCATAGTGGGTGGTCATTTGTCTAGCTATTAAAAGCTGGCTTTGTTATTTCCCATTGACACCAGGAATGCACCTATCTCCCCCCAAGTCTAAACTCAAACTATACTGTTTATATTCATTGGGTTCCTAACTAATTAGCAACTTGGCTCAGCAGACAAGTTTTTAATTTTAATGTTATCGGCAAATACCTTTAGGTACCTTAGCACAATAAACTGCTTCCAAAGGCAAAGTTCCCTTTAATATAGATTTTGGCAAATAGAATTCAATTGCATTTCTCATCACTCTTGCTTGCCATTTCCTCTTGGAATCTCTATAGTATTCTTCTGGCTGTATTTTGGCCTAATGAATCCAAGAAGTGACATCATCCTTCCCTCTTTTCTAACCCAACAAGGACAGCTCCTATGGGGATCCAGAAAGTGATAGTAGCCTAGTTCATCTTCAAACAAACACAAAGATTGGCCTGATGCAAAATGGACTGGCTGCCGTGCTGGGCAGGTTTGTAGGCTGTGATACTCCTGAGAGGGAAGTCCTAGTGACCACAACTGGGTCTCTTGAAAAAAATTCAGTTCTAACAAAAAGAACCGTTTCACTAATTACATAAAATAGAATGGTAAATGTTTTCCACTTGCTACCCAATAAAATAAAGAACACTGACTTTGATTCCAAAAATATGATGTCATTGATGGTGTAGTTTGTGTTCAAGAAAATAGTATTGTACCTTTATTAATTATGCATATATCTCTATTTTTTCAGTGATGTCTTCTGTGTATTCAGTCTGGCTTCTCTTGGTCCCCCCCAAATTTCAATTTATACTTTTTTTAAAATTAATTGCCTTTTTTTGGCTTTGTAATTTTCAGTCCTTCACCAATGAATTCCAACTCATTTCTCCAAAGAACCTGAGTTCCTTGGAGAGCTAATATTTGAATTTCCATTAATTTCATCAGATATTTGTTTATGGGGGAGTTGATTTTTGGGTTGCTTTGAATTCTTTTCCACATGATGCAAGGTTTTATGGTTTTTGTAGATTCACTTAATCTTCTGCAACACATGAATGATCCCACTCATTCTAAAGGCCACATGCTTGATTTGGTAATTACTATAGGTCTGTCTTTCACTGGTTTTCCTTTGTCCCCTTGTTCCTTTTCTGTTACTTAATTATTTCATGCGATTTTGCTCTATTTTATTTACCACCACCAAGAATGCAGCTCATCATTGTTTTTCCTCAGGCTCAGAGGTCTGAAACCTCAAGAACAGCCCCTGGTTTTCTCTAGATGGATTTGTATGTTATACTTTTCTTGTTAATCAAAACACAGACTTGGAATTAGACAGCCCCCCACTCTATGGGATCATTTGCTGGGCTTGTTTCACGTTCAGTTTTGTCCCCAGGGACCTCATTCCCTGAAAACCAGAGTGTCATGAAGGATGGAAAGACTGGCCAAAGGTCACAGGTTGGAGAGAAAACAGTCTGGGCAAGTGTGTGTGTGTGTGTGTGTGTGTGTGTGTGTGTGTTCATTAGTTGGTCTGGTTGAAAGAAAAGATGCTTTCTAGGACATTTCTCTGCAAGGTTTTAGCCTCTATTACAAAATGAATATTCTCTTCAATCCCTGGCTCAGCAAGTACTCTTTTGATACTAATAAATGTGTATGTTTGAGCATAGAATCCCTGTTTTCTTATCATTGACTAGCATCTTAAATCCAAAACATAACATTTATGCCTAGAGTTTTGATGTAAAATTATGAATCCAGTTAATTGGACAATATGTTTTTGCAAAGGTGGGGTGCAGCAAATATTAAAAATGACAATATAACAAGCTAAATGATACATTCTTGAAGTTCTGGCTTCTCATCACTCATCTCTCCTTCTTTTTCCAATCTATCTTCTATTTCATCAACAAAATTATTTTCCTCATAATGAAAAACTCTTATCTCATCACTTCCTTGCTCATTAACTTTCAATAGCTTCCCATATTCTACTGAATTAAGTGCAAATTCCACACTGTAATTTAAACCTCTCCAAGCACTGGCTGAAACCTACCTTCTCCATCACCAATCTATCTAGCTTTAACTTTACATTTTTACCTACATATTTGCAATGCTCTAGCTAACCTGAATTTGTCACTGTTCTTCAAATATGCACTATGTTTTGTTGCTTTTGTACTTTTCCTTATGCTGTATAATTTTCCTAAAATATTCTCCCCCGTGATTTTCAATTGTTGACATCTTATCTTTCCCCTAAATGTCCAAATTCTATGGAAAATAGAATTTACATGGTCCCAAAAATATTTTTTTGTCAATTGACACATTTTGTTTCTATTATGACAGTTTTACATATTGTCTTACAGCTATCAATATGCATGCTATATAGCCCCTTCTAAACTACAAGCTGCAGAAGGATAGGAAATTGGGTCTTGTTTGTTAGTGTCCTCCACAGCATACAAGAGAGTGACTTTTATATAGTAAGTGCAAAGTAAGTATTTGTTGAATGAATGAATGAATCAATAATTGGATGACAAAGCAAAAGAATTAATAGATTAAAAAATGGATGACAACAAATGGATAGAGCAATGAATAAATGGGTTATTGTGTAACTGGATAAATAGATAAATGAATTAATAGTTGAATGAATGTGTGAATGATTAGACTGATGAATGAATCAATAAAGAAATTAATAAATCAATGAATGATGTACCTGATGGTCATTGAACCCATATCAGACTTGATTGGCATGAACTTCACTTGTAATATAAGAAATTATATAATTTGCCCTGATAGTAACACTAGACAACCAATTTTTTTTTACTGATGTTTTGTTTTCTTTAAGTTAAAAAGTAATAAAAGAAAATCAAACTTTTACATTTCTATTCATTTGTAACATAACAATTGTTTAAATTCAGTCCTTTAAAAATGTATTATATTCTTATATACAAATGCCTTTGTTTACATAATGCAATCTGAAATTTTGAAGATTGTCCTTGGATTGAAACTTTGGGTTTGTAAAACCAAGATAGGAATCCAACAACATCAAACCATTGCATAAAGCAAACTATTTGTAATATCAAAAATAATGTAAGATGAATGCTGCCAATAAGGTGGAAAATGTGTTATAAAATCTCCACAATTCCTCTCATTCTTTAATCTAGGATTGAGTGAAATTATATGTTTTTCCTCAATTTATTTAGCTTTTCTTAAATACTGTATCAATGGAATTTCTTCATTACATCATAATTTTCACTTACAGGAATTTACATTGCCACCATTTATTAAATGTCCACGTCCATTGTTGTTAATGTATTTATTTAATACCTTAAATTAACCTAACATTTGCCTAATTTGCACTCATTTTTTATGCATGCTTAGTAAATATTTATATTTATTATGCTGTGAAAGACCACTGAAGAGTAGACCCTTTCCTTATGAGCTTCCAATGGATGTTGAGTATGTCTATTAGAAGCCCAAAGCTTCCCTATTGTTTAGGATTCTTTTCACTTTTGGAGAACCTTCCTGGGCTAATGCTCAAGTTAACAGTAGAGGAAGCTATAAAATTTTTGCTTTTCAAGAAGGCTCTGTCAGTAACCTGAATCAAGGAAAGATTACTACTATAGAGAGCTTTACTCAGCAATAAATTTTACTGCTATTGTGATCTCATCAATGTGAAAACTCCCTCCCACTGTGCAGATTATAAGCCATGAATGCATTATCATCTTAGGCAGTTCTTATATGTGTTCTCCCCTCAGTTCTCCACATTAGGTTCACACAAATGTTAGGGACCTTCATCCAAGTCTCTTCTCAAGACAGCATGTGTGAGTTGTCCATATGTTATCCTTCACACTAACTAGATTATTGGTCCACCTCCTTTTCTGTTCATACATCTTTTTGATGATATCTCTTATTCTGCATTTATTTGGAATCCATTTTGGGAATATACTCCAGCCTATTTATGTGTGCCATGTATCTCTCTCCATTGCCCCTTAGGTGACCTGCAATGCTTACTCCTCTGAGACTAGGGATATTTCACTATTTAAGCCATGTAGAATCACCAGAAAGATATTGATAATAAAAAAGATGGGCTTTTTTTTTTCAGAAAGAATATAGCATATTATCTAAATTCAACCTAGCCTGTTGTTCTTTTCATTATATACAGCTCTGGACCGAGCTCATTGCCTACCTGTAGTGTCTGTTCTTTACACACACACATTGCAAATTACTAGACATATCTCTAAATTGTATGCCTATTAATTGTATGTGTACATGTAATGTACATGCATATGCATAGAAATATATGTATATATATATATATATACATATGTGTGTGTGCATGTGCGTGTGTATATATAGCTTGTTTATCCAACTGCATATCATGGTTTGGACAATAGATAGACTCCCTCTACTTGCTTTTCATTGTTTTTCTTTTGAGTGATTAAAGCAATTATTTTTTACAAATATAATGAAAACTCTTTACAGGATTGATTTAATGGAGAACAAGAGTGATATCTAGAGGTAGCATGATATAATGGAAAACATGCCAGATTTGGAATCAGAGAACCTGAATTTAAATCTCAGCTCTGAAATTTACTAAGTGTGTGTGACATATGGCAAGAATCTTGTATTAGGGCTTCATTTTCCTTAACTGTAACATGAGAGATTTACACTAGATGATCACAAAGGACTATTTTAGTTCGCATCTATAATCTTTTGATTTATTGTATAGGCTTACTATTGTGGTTCAGACTTCTTATGCATTGAGTCCTATTTAAGGGATATAGTTTAATCTGTGATATTTGAACACATGTAATAAGCAACTGGCTAAAGTAGTAACACTATAATTGAAAAAATAGAAATACATCAGAAATAATAGTATGTATGATGACTATCTGGTTTACTTCTTCCATGAGTAATGACATTTTAGCCAACATAAAGTTCTGCAATCTCTTCTCTGTATCTTGGCACTTCATTCTTTCATGAGAAGCTAGTCTTTGGGGAAGATGCTTTCCTTGATGCCAGGTTTCATGAGAAGAAATCAAAGATTTCAAATTTTATTAAACTGACAGGTTCAGACATCCTAAGAGAAGAACAAAGACAATTCATGGGGGTGGGAAATGTGAGTCAGCTCTCTCACTGACTAAGAGATACAAGAATACTGAGCCATAAATTCCAGGTAGAGTCCTGCTTCCTCTCCATTCAGAAGCTGTCTAATGAGTCACTCCACAGCCACTGAACAAACACTTCATAGATGCCAATAGTAACAATGCTTTTCTGGTTGAACCCACTGAATCTTCTCTCTAAACTTTACTTGCTAGGTTCGTTGAGCCAAACTGGAATGAGAACAAGATTTTTTTTTTCATAACTTTTAGTGCAAATGAATAGATCACTCAGAGTTGACTGGAATGGATATAATTTTTTTTGCCTTTATTTAAGTATTCTTTTAGATTCTCAAAAGCAATGCTAACAGTACTTATCAAAGTAATAAGGCTTCACCTCTGAATTGGTTTTAGGAGTGTAAAGTGATGATTTCAAATCAGTCAACCTAATGAAGAGGCTCATCAAAGGAAGATTTGTCTTCAAATAATGCATTTGAATATTTTTGTCTCCAACAGCATTTTGTTATCAATAAATATGTATATGGATTTGATGACTATAATTGGATGACTAGAAATTTATCGAATAACCAGTCATTAATGGTTTAAAACAAACATTAAAAAAGTCCCTAGAAGAATGAATCAAAAAAGCATGCTTGTTCTTGTGCTATTATCTTTTAAGTAATCAATTATTTGGACTAGTGATAATTGGCAAATTTATCATATTTAAAGATGACACATATCTAAGAGGAGGGGTTAACATGTGAGATGAAAAAGTCAAGTTCCAAAGGCATTTTATTAAGGAGTAACCTGATGCTGAGCCCTTAATAATTACAGAGATTGATCCTAAAAAACAAATATTGGTTCCATCAGTTGGTTCATCTTTTTAAAAGAATCTTATAAAAGCTAGTAGGAATAAATGTAGAACCTATGTTTGGTTTTAAAATTTAGCTTCACAGCTATAAGATAGAAAAGACATGGTTAAACATCCATCCTTTCCCCGAAAGACCTAGGTATTTTAGCGGTTCATAAGCTCATTAGGAGTTGACATTGTGATATGGTAGCCAGGGCAGCTAATATGGATTTAGGTCTCATTAAGAGAAGTACACAGTCCAACTATGCTCTATGTTACTCCAACCACTTCTGTAGTAAAATATTTTTATGTTTTTAGGAATTTAAGGAAATAAAAGATTTAGGAAAGATAATTATAAGGAGAAAGATCAAATTAATGACCAATTATTAAGAGAATGACCAAAATGGTACAGGGCTTAAAATCCATGCCATATGAAAGTTGGTTCAAGGAACAAAAACGTTTAGCCTATATAAGAGAAATTTTAGGGAGGAAAGCATGTTAGTTGACTTCTGTTATTTGAAGGAAGAGTTATCATGTGGAAAAGAGAATTGTACTCAACCTCAGAATGAAGCAGTAGATAAATGGACATTGCGGAGAGGGTGTTTAGGTTTTATGTAAAGAAAGCCTTTCTTACAATTTGAACTCATGTGGAATGAGCTACTTTTGGAAGTAGTGAGTTCCTCCTCATTAAAGATCTCTAAGAAAAGGCTAGATGATTACTTCTCAGGAATGTTTCAGGAGGATCCATTGTAAAGGCATGGATTGCAGTGAGGAGACCTTGAAATTCCTTCCAACTCTAAGATTTTATGAATTTGTAAGGCCATTTATTCTGCTTTAGATAAGACAGGATCTGTGACAGTGGAACAGGCACCCACACTGATGAAATGACAGCTCCTTGAAATATTAAAGAAGAAAGATTATATCTTACTTCATGCTTCAATACTCCAAAAGACCTATGAATTCTGTGTGGCTTCTCCCTCTGTCACAGATATCAACTCCTCTGCAATTTAGTAAATGGTCTTTGAGAGAGACTGTGGCTTAGAAATTTAACACTTGGTGCTGAGGTTCTCCAAACTTACATAGGTTGATCATAGGAAATGGAGTTTAAGCTTTCCAACTTGGCAAAACCTGCCAGAGCTTATGCTATATTTTTATATTCTTTGAAATGCCAAGCTCACCCAATCACAATGAGACAATATAATAGAACATTTATGGAGTCCTCACACTGGCTATTCTTTATGTCTAAAATGTACTCTCTCTTCAGCTAAAGCATTACTTTCTGCATGAAGTCTTCCCTAATCTTATCAATTATTAGCAGTCTTTCTTCCTAATTATCTTGAAGTTGACTATCTTATGTTTATTTTGTATCTACTTATACTTGAACATGTCATTCCCCCCCCAATAAACTGTAAGTTCCTTGAGAAAAAGGATTTTGTCTTTTTATGTCTTTGTGCCCCAGAATCCATCTATGACAATGCTCAGCACATAATAGGCACTAAATAAATGCTTGTTGATTGATTGGAACATCATCTTTCTAATTGAAATTAATTTCCTTCCTATGTTTCTAGATTATTGACTATCAATCTTTGATTGCTGAGAAGGGTTATGTGCCAAGCAAAATATATTTAAGTGATGAGGATTGCTTTTCATTGGATCAATTCACTTCAGTGTTTCTAAATTGAAGTTTAAAGTGAAGGAAAAAAGTGAGCCCTATTAGAGCTAGACAAACCTGGAATGGGGATTTCTTGAGTTGTTAGCTCTTAACTGTGTAAATCCCAATCCCTTCCATATTTTAGTGGACAGCCTTCATTTCATCTATGGATGTAAAAAGATTTAAAAAAATACTGTACCCAAAAGAAATCAAAAAAGAGAAAAAAGATGAGTATATTAAAATATATATTTATATCAACTTTTTTTGGTGGTACCAAAGAATTGGAAAATTAGAAAGTACTCATCAATTAGAGGAATAACTAAACAAGTTATGGTATATGAATGTGATGAAATACTATAGTACTATAAAAAATAATGAAAGTATTTGTTTCAGAAAAATTTTGGAAGACTGATGTGAACTGATGCAAAGTTAAGTGAATGGAATGAGGAGAATAATTTATATAATAACAATAATGAAATAATTAACTTTGAAAAGTTAAGGAATGTTAATCAACTCAGTCACCAGTCACAATCTCAAAGGATTTATAATAAAATAAGTTGTTCACCTCCAGATAGAGAACTAGTGGACTCAGAGTACAAATAGAAAGATTTTTCCCTTTTCATTTTTGTAGACATGGCTAATTCATGGATTTATTTCCATGACTACAGAAATTTGTAGTGAGATTTGTTTTTCTTGCCTGCTCAATGAATGGGGAAAGGGAGGAGACAGAGAGGGAATTTGGAATTGAAAATAAAATTGAATGAAAAAAGAAATCACCTGGGTAGGATTCTGCAAAGATGGCAGAATAGGCTGGTAAATTTCAAGCTCCCCAGATTTCCTCCCCAAATAGAACAAATTTGTGTCTCAGAGCAAACATATTCTGGTGAAAAATCAAGAACACTTGAGGCAGAACAGTGGTCCTACAGATACAAATGGAGATCTAAAGAAATATCCTGGGATTAATCCATGGGAAATGCAAACACCTTCAGGCTAACTCCACATTAACACCTAGTGAGGACTCCTGGGGAGCTAGGTTGATCTAGAGCCTCAGCAGGAACCACAAAGACTCTTACCTCCCCAACTGTTTGTGGAGCTGGGGTGTGAGTCTGGGAAGACTGAGGGAACCTTGGAGGATTAGGAATACTCGGCCCAGCTGCGCCGCAGGGACTTGGCCCTGGGTGAGGAGTCAGCATCAAGTAAGTGTAGAAACAGTGGGAGAGGGACACAACACTTGCTGTAGAAAGAGCTTTTGGTTTTGGGGTTGCAAGTCAGAAGGAAGAACTGAAGGGAAACTTGAGGGACCATCCTCCCACCCCATGATTAGAGGTGCTTATACTAATATTTCTTATTAAAAATGAACTGGCCAAGAAGAAAGAACCCCACCATAGAAACATACTATGGGAACAGGGAAGACTGGGGTTCAGAGAGCATCCCTGAAGGTCACTCGAAAGAAAAATCTTAAAAACAGGGATAGTTTTGCATGTTGTCTCTGTATTTCCAGTTCCTAGTATGGTGCCTTGCATATAATAAACACTTAATAAATGCTTCTTGTCCTAGAGTAGTTTGGATTGGATTACAATCAACTGGATTTGATTCAGTACAATAGAAATTGTTTTTAAAAGAAAATGAAGGGGAGCCAAGAAAGTAGAGTAAAGAAGCACCACAGCCAAATTCTCCCAATATTCTCTTCCAAATGCCTTTAATATTATGTTTTCAATTGCATTTTTGAATTGGCAGAGCCAATGAAAGATCAGAGGGAAACATTTTTCCAGCCCACAATAATTTAGGAGTTTAGGAGGTTGCAAAAAGAGATCTATGGCATGAGTGCGAAAGCTAGTTTGGAGCTCATGTGGATGAAACACCACAACTGGGACTAGGTGGTGGTAACAGAAGCAGTAGAAGCTTCAGGAACTTTTAAACCAGAGATGATAAAGAAGATGGATGAAAAAGCGATTACATGGATCTCTATATTACCACTATATGCAAGATCAGATGTTTGACAACTCCATTGCCTATATACATTTCTGGGTCTCACTTCCAAAGAAGACATAAGAGATTGTGATAAGTCACAAGGAAACAGGGGTCTTGGTATCAAGGCAAAAAGAGCTCTAGTGCTTATGGCTACTGAAGAGCAAAATTTCTTCTTAGGTAAAGATAAGAATACAGATCAAGGAAACAATGACCACAACTCTGCAGATTATACCACCTTGATAAGCACCAATAGCCTCAAAGACAAATGCTAAATTAAAACAATTCCATCAAGAATTCCTGGAGGCATTAAGTAGAGAGAAGAGTAGTAGAGGAAAAATTTGGGGAGAGGGGAACGAAAATAATGGAAGAAAATTATGGAAAGAGAATTAACATCTTGGCAAAAAAAGAGACACAAAAATACTGAAATAAAATGATATCTCAAAAACAGAATTGGAAAGAGGAGTTAAGATGGTAGATTAGGAGCAACTACCCAAGTGACCTCTCCCAACAATCCTCTTCAAATAAGTTTAAAGCTACACTTCAAATTAAATGTTGCAGGGTCAGAGCCAACAAAATTTGGAGCTGGCATTTTTTTCCAGTCTAAGAAAACTTAAAATGTCAGCAGCAGAAGTAAGTGATATTAGGTCTATGACATTAGGAAGCCGAAACAGAGGTTTGTGATCACAGGGGATTAAGAGCTATTTAAGAGCAAAAAAAAGAGCACAAAAAGAGCAGTAACTATACTTATTCCAGAATCACCACACCACACTAGAAGGATTAGAAACTTTTACACCCACAGAACTAACTCTGGAAACAGCAGCATGAAAAAAAGCCTGAATTTTTCACTGCTTTGCCATCCCAAGATGAGCAGAGTCTAACTTTAATTTAAAGTTCAATGTCAAGACATAGGCCAGAAACATGAGCAAAAAGCAACAAAAAAAGAATTTGACCACAAAAAATTATTATTGTAAAAGATTACATTAACTCAGAAGAACAACAATGTGAAAACAATTATGACCACACCCTAAAAGAAAAAAAGTGCTAATTGGACCCAATATTCACATGAGTTCTTGGAAGAATTAAATAACGAGATAAGAATTATACAGGAAAAGAATGAGGAAAGAAATGAGATTAATGCAAGAAAATTTTGAAAAAAAAATCAAAGCTTGATTAAAGAGGCACAAAAAATACTGGAGGGGATAGCTAAGTGGTGCAGTGGATAGTGCACCAGCTCTGAAGTCAGGAGGATCTGAGTTCAAATCTGGCCTCAGACACTTAACGTTTCTTAGCTGTATGACCCTGAGCAAGTCACTAAACCCCAATTGCCTTAAAAAAAATACTGCAGAAAATAACACCTTAAAATATGGCAGAATTGGCCAAATAGTAAAAGAGACACAAAAATACCCTGCAAAAAAAGAATTTCTTAAAAAAAAAAAACAAAATTGAACCAATGGAAAAGAAAGTACAAAAATCTGTTGAAGAGAAGAACTAATTAAGAAGCAGAATCGGCCAAAGACATATATATCACTCAAGAAAAGAATTACTTATTATTGTTCTACAAGAAATGGTCAGCAGGATGATTTCAGAGAGGTCTGGAGAGACTTATGTGAACTAATGTTAAGTGAAGTTATTAGAGGAGATCATTATGCATGACAACAGCAAGATTATACAATTATCAATTCTGATGGATGTGACAGAGAGAATCATCTGCACCCAGAGACGACTGTGGGAATTTAGTGGGGATCACAACATAGTATTTTCACTCTTTTTGTTGTTGTTTGCTTGCATTTTGTTTTCTTTCTCATTTTTTCCTTTTTTATTTGATTTTTCTTGTGCAGCATGATAATTATGAAAAAAGTATATATAATTTCACATGTTTAACACATATTGGATTACTTGTCATCTAAGGGAGGAGGTGAGGGGAAGGGAGTGAAAATCTTTGAAACACAAGGTTTTCCAGAGGTAAATGTTGAAATCTATCCATAAGAATAATTGAAATAAAAAAGAAAAATAAAATGAAAAAGCTAAAGTAAAAAAGCAAAGAAAAGAATTCCTTAAAAAGAGAATTAGTCAAATGGGTTAGCTTAGGTTGGGCAGGGCCAAGATGGTAGAATGAAGCCAGGAACCTGCTTGAGCTTTCCCAATTTACGTCAAAAAACAGAAAACCAAACCCTTGAACTGGGTCTCACAGAATGAAACAACACTTCAGTTCAAGATAGATTGGAAGGACTTCAAGAAAGGCCAATCTCACTGGAGTGAAAGGGGAGTTCAGCCCAATTTGAATAATGTCCAAGAAATCTAGTAAGAGGGCCTTTATCACAGCAGTAACTGGGACCCTCAGTTCTGGCTCAGTGGAAGACTCCAGTCTTAGCATATAAAGCAAATTGCCAGCCCAGAAAACCAGGTAAGGAATCTTGTGCTCAAAGCCAAGAATCAGAGCTGTCCAAGAAGATTGAAACAGCACTCTCTGTGCCCTAGGAGCAGAGCTGGTCCTTAAAAGTCACAAAATAGGGGAAAATGAAAAAAAAATGAGCAAGAAACAGAAAAAAAAACATTAACTATAGAAAGCTACTATGGTGTTAGAGAAGACCAAAACACCAACTCAGAGAAGAGCAAAATGCCCACATGGGAAATCTCAAAGAGTGATATAAATTGGTCTCATGTCCAAAGAGGCTTCTTGGAAACATTCATAAAGGATTTTTAAAAGTATATAAGAGATGTAGAAGAAAAATTGGGGAAAGAAACAAAAGATATGCAAGAGAGACTCAACATCTTGGGAAAGGAAGGACAAAAAGTTCTTTAAAAAATACAATTCACCAAATGCAACAACAACAAAAATATACTGAAAAAGTCAATGCCCTAAAAACTACTTAAGTAAATAAAAAAAATCTACTAAAGAAAACACCTTAAAAGATAGAATTAATTAAGTGGGGGGGAAAGATCCACAAACTAATTGAAGATAATCATACATTAAAAACTAGAACCAGGCAAACAGAAGCTAATGACCCTATGAGACATCAAGAATCAATCAAACTAAAAAGAATGAAAAATGGAGAAAATGTAAAATACTTCACTGAAAAAATGATGTGTAAAATAGATCCAGGAGAGAAAATTTAAAAATTATTTGTCTGCCTGAAGGCTATGACAAAAAAAGAGCCCAGATAGCAGTCTTCAAGAGATCATCAAGGAAAAGTGCTCTAATCTACAAGAACCGGAAGACAAAATCATTGAAAGAATTCATTAATCATTTCTGGAAATAGATCCCAAAAGGAACACCCCCAAAAACAAAGTTGCAAAGCTCTAGAACTACAATCTCAAGGAAAACAAACATTGCAATCTGCTAGAAAAAAACAATTCAGTATCAAGGAGTCACAGTCAGGATTACTCAGGATCTGGCAGCTTCTACAATAAAGGATCAGAGGACCTGGAATACCATATTCCAGAAGGCAAAGGACCTGGGATTACAATCAAGAATCAACACAGTGTGATTGAGCAGGGGAGGAGATGGATCTTCAATGAAGTAAGGGACTTTAAATTATTTCTACTGCAAATACCAAAACTAAACAGAAAATCTGATGTTTAAATACAGGGCTCAAGAGAAGCATAAAGGTAAACAGGAAAGGAAAAATAAAACAGCATTGAAAAGTTAAACTATTTACATCCCCAGATGGGAAAATGATATTTGTGACTCTTGAGAATTGTATCTTTTATTAGGACAGTTAAAGGAGGTATATATACACAGAACTGTGGTATAAATTTACTCAGATATGATGATATTACAGGAAAAAAACATTAAGGGGTGAAAAAAATGTGCTGGGAGAAGAGCAAAAGGGAGCTAAAATGGGATAAATTAGAACATATGAAGAGGCACAAAAGACTAATTATCAGAGGGAAAGAAGATAAAGGTAAAAGCATTCTCCGAAGCTTGATCTCATCAGCTTTGGCTTAAAGAAAAAATAACATTTGATCAATTAAGAATAGGAATTGGATTTCCCCTATAAGAAAGTAGGAGGAAAAGGGGAAAGAAAAGGGAGGGGCTGCATAGAAGAGAGAGCAGTAATTCTAGGCAAAAGGGATAAGAGAAAAAAGAAGTGATTCAAGGGAAGGTTGATTGAGGGTGGAGTAGGTCAGAAACAAAATACTGCAAGGGGTGGAAAAACACTATAGGATAGAAAGAGAGAACAAAACTATTTACAGGGGAGAAGATAAGATGGAGGGAAATACACAGCTAGTAATCATAACTGTGAATGTGAATGGGATGAACTCGCCCATAAAATGGAAGTGGATAACAGAATGGATTAAAACAGAGAATCATACTATATATTGTTTACAAGAAACACATTTGCAACAGAGGAATGCATTCAGAGTAAGAGTAAAAGACTAGAGCAGAATTTATTATGCTTCAACTGAAAAAGTGCTGAGGCAGCTATTTTTATCTCAGATAAACCAGAAATAAAACTAGATCTAACTAAAAGAGATAAGAAGGAAACTACAACTTGTTAAAGAGTACCAGAGACAATAAAGTGATATTGAAACAAAATGTATATGCACCAAATTGTGGAGCATCCAAATTCTTAGAGAAATTAAGCCAGAAACATGCAGCAAAATTTTTGGAGAACCTCAACCTTTTCCTCTTAGAATTAAATAAAATCTAACAAAAAATAAACAAGAAAAAAAATTAAGGAGGTTAATAAAATCTTGAAAAACTTAGATGTGATAGACCTCTGGAAAAAAAAATGAATGGGGATAGAAAATAATATACTATTTTATTAGCAATACAAGGCACCTACACAAAAATTGACCATGTAATAAGGCAAAAAAACCCAAACTTGTTTACAAACAAAACCTCACAATCATATACAGGAAGACAGAAATAGTAAATGCTTACTTTTCAGATCACAATCCAATAAAAATTGCATTCAATAAATTGGTTGGCTATTAAATAATCTAATTCCAAAGAATAAGTGGATCAAACAATTAATAGAAACAATCAATAATTTCATACAAGAGAATGATAGTAATGAAATGACATACCAAAATCCATGAGATGTAGCTAAAGCAATTCTTAGGGGGGAATTTTTTATTTCTAATAGTTACACGAATAAAATAGAGAAATAGAAGATCAATAAATTGGGCATGCAAATAAAAAAGCTAGAAAAAGAACAAATGAAACTTCCCCAACTAAATACCAGATTAGAAATTCTGAAAACCAAAGAAAAGATTAATAAAATTGAGAATAAGAAAACCATAGAATGAATTAATAAAACTAAGACTACGCTTTATTAAAAACCCAACAAAATAGATAAATCATTGGTTAATTAGATTAGAAAATGAGAAAAAAGCACCAAAAATGAAAAGAATGAACTTACCCCAATGAAGAAAAAATTAAAACAACAATTGAGAGTTATTTTGCCCAACTACATGCCAACAAATCTGACAATCTAATTGAAATGATCAATATTTATAATAATTTGCTTAGACTAACAGAAGAGCAAATAAATTACTTAAATAATCCCATTTTAGAACAAAGAAATTAAACAAATCAACAATGAATTTCCCAAAAAAAAATCTCCTGGACCAGGTGAATTCAAAAGTCAATTCTACAAAACATTTACAGAACAATCAATTCCAATATTTGTAAACTACACCTAAAGATGGAGTCCTTCCAAATTTCTTGCATGACACAAATATGGTGCTAATAGTTAAACCAGGAAGAGACAAAATAGAGACAGAAAATTACAAACTAATCACCCTAATGAATATAGATGCAAAAAATGTAAATTAAGTATTACAGATATTACAATATTTTATCAGTAAGATAGTACAGTATGACCAAGTGGGATTTATATAAGGAATGCAGGCCTGGTTCAATATAAATGAAACTATTGTCATAATTGACCATATCAACAACAAAACTAACAGAAACCATATGATAAGCTCAATAGATGCAGAAAAAGCATTTGACAAAATATAGCACCCATTCTTATTAAAAACACCAGAGAACAAAGGAATGAATGGAGTTTTCCTTAAAATAATAAGCAGTATCTATATAAAACCATCAGCAAGCATTATTTGTAATGGGAAAAAGCTAGACACATTCCCAATAAGATCAAAGTTAAAACAAGAATGACCATTATTACTGCTATTATTCAATATTGTACTACAAATGTTGGTATAGCAATAAGAAAGGAAAAAATGAATTAGAATAAGCAATGAGGAGATAAAACTCCTTTTATCTTTTTGCAGATAATATTATGATTTATTTAGAGAATCCTAGAAAATCATCCAAAAATCAACTTGAAACAATTAACAGCTTTAGCAAATTGCATGGTACAAACTAAGCCCATACAAATCATCAGCATTTCTATATGTTATTGTCAAAACCCAGCAGCAAGACATAGAAAAAGAAATCTGATTTAAAATAATTGTACACAAAATAAAATATTTGACTATCTACCTGCCAAGACAAAGGTACTATATGAACACAATTATAAAACATTTTTCACATATATAAAGTCAGATACTTAAAAATGAAAAAAATATTAATTGTTTGTGGGTAGGAAAGCTAATATAATGAAAATGACAATTCTACTTAAATTATGCATTCAGTGCCATACCAATCAAACTGCCAAAATATTTTATAAAGTTAGAAAAAAAATAATAATAACATTCATCTGGAAGAACAAAACATCAAGAATATCTAGGGAATTAATGAAAAGAAAACGCAAAGGATGCCGGCTTTGCAATACCAGGCCTAAAATTCTATTGTAACCAAGTAGTCATGAAAACCCTATGGTGCTGGCTAAGAAATAGTGGTGGATTAGTGGAATACTTTAGCTATACATGATACAATAGTCAATGACTATAGTAATCTAATTATTGATAAACCCCAAAATTCTACCTTCTTGCATAAGAACTCACTATTTGATTGTAATTGATAGACAATTTTCAGATGAAGAAATTAAAGCCTTCTGTGGTCATATGAAAGTGTTCTAAATCACTATTCATTAGAGAAATGCAAATTAAAACAATTCTGATGTACCATCTCACACTCCTCAGATTAGCTAAGATGACAGGAAAAGATAATCATAAATGTTGGAGGGAATGAAGCAAAACTGGTACACTAATGAATTGTTGATGGGGTTGTGAAATGATCCAACCATTCTGAAGAACTATACTGAAAGGGCTGTTAAACTATGCATACCCTTTGATTCAGCAGTACCACTACAGTACAGATACACTACTGTATCCCAAAGAAATCATAAAAGAAGGAAAAGGACTACAGGTGCAAAAATGTTTGTATCTCTTTTTATAGTGACAAAGAATTGGAATATTAGTAGATGCCCATAAATTGGGGAATGGTTCAGTTAGTTATGGCATATGAAAGTAATGTTTTTGTTTTATTAAAAAATGGTTAACAGGCTGGTTTTAGAGAGACCTGGAAAGATTTACATGAACTGATGTCAAGTGAAACAAGCAGAACTAGGAAAATATTGTACACAGCAAAAACAAGTTTGTGTGATGATCAACAATGAAAGACTGCACTTCTCAGCAGTTCAATGAGCCAAGGCCATTCCAATAAACTTTGGATGGGAAATGTCATCCACATCTAGAAAGAGAACTAGAAAGACTGAATATAAATCAACACATGCTATATTCACTTTTTTTCTTTTTCATCTGTTTTTTCTCTTGTGGTTTTTCCCTTTTGTTTTGATTTTTCTCCCCAACACAGTTCATAAGCAAATATGTAAAAAAAAAGTACACGTATAACTAAAAAATAGGTGTTTTTTTACATGTAACTGGGAAAAATGAAGATTTAAAAATTAGTCAAATGGAAAAAAGTAAGAGATACTGAAGAAAAAATATTAAAAATATTCCTGAAAAATTAGAATTGGATAAATTAAAGCTAATGATTCCATGAGATATCAAGAAATAATAACACAAAATAAAAAGTATGGAAAGAGAGAAAAAATGTGACATAAATCATTAGAAAAACAATTGACTTGGAAAACAGATTGAAGAGAGATAACAAAGAATTGCCTGATCTCCACTTGAAAGATATGCCAAAAATATATATTTCTAAGAATATTATAGCAAAATTTCAGAAATCCCAGGTCAAAGAATATTTCAAGCAGTCAGAAAAAGGGGGATAAGAAGAGGAAGTAGATAAACCAGTGGATATACTGCTGAAGATTATCTTTAAGCAATTATTAGAGTAAAATATGTCAATAAATGTCAATAAAATTGACAATCTAAGTGGATTTAATAAGTATTTACAAAAATATATACTCCAAGACCAAGAAAAGAAAAACTTAATTATTTAAATTAACCATATTTTAGATAAGGGTACTGAACAAGATATAAATGTGCTCCTTAAGAAAAAATTCCCAGAACCATATAGATTCACAAGTGAATAATGCTAAACATTTAAAGAAAACTAATTCCAATGTCATATAAATTCTTTGGGAAATAATAGGTTAAAAAAGGGAATCTTAGCAAACTTTTTTGACACAAGTAAAGTTTTGTAATCTAAACCAGGGGGAGGGGGGCAAAAATAGAGAAAGAAAACAAACACAATTTCTTTAATAAGCAGAAAATTTTTAAATAAAACACTCACAAGAAGAGAATAATTATATATCACAAAGATTATACATTACTATCAGGTGGGATATAAATCATATATATAAATCCTATATATATAAATCCTATATATATAAATCATATACATAAATCCTCATATAAATGAGGAATGCAAGACTGGTTGAAAATTAGAAAAAAAATCAGCATAATTGACCATATAATAACAAAAACAATGAAAATAATATGATGATATTAATAATTTTAGGAAAAAACCTTTGACAAAATACATCCATTCCTATTAATTAAAGTATAGCAAATTATATGGATTCTTTCTTAAAATGATAAGTAATATCTATCTAAAACCAAAAGTAAGCTTTGTTAATAATGGACAAAACTTTAAGCCTCCTGTGTAATATCAAGGTGAAGCAAGGGTGCCCATTATCACTAGTATTCAATATTGTATTAGACATATGAGCTATAGACTTCCAGAGATAGAGTTAAAATGGCAGAGTAAAGCTAGGAAGCTACTTGTACTCTTCCATTTTCTCTCAAAAACCACATGAAACCAAGCCTCTGAGAAGAGTCTGATGGAATGAAATCACCAGATCAAGATAGATTGGAAAAACTTCAAGAAACATCAGTCTCACTGGGGTGAAAAAGGTGTTCAGCTCAGCTCAGAAAATTTCTGGGAAAGCTGATGAGAGGATCTTAATCAAAGCAAATCAGCAATTGAGATCATTAATCCTGGCTCAGTACAGGCTCAGTGGGGCAGCATCTAATATCAGGCCAGAAAGCAAACTCTGAGAAACCAGACTGTTTCCTGAAAAGAGCAGGCAAATATACCCTCTGAAAACACAAGGGACCCCTGGGTTCAAAGTCAAAACTCAGAGCTCCACAGGAAACTTGGGACAGTGCCCTTTTTAACCCAGGAGCAGAGCTCTACCATGAAAGTAAAAAAAAAAAAAAAAAAAAAAAAAGGAAACATTAAAAGAAAAGGAAAGAAAGTAAGCAAGAAATAGAAATGAACGTTAACCATAGAAAGCTACTATGGTGATAGGGAAGACCAAAACACCAACTCAGATGAGGACAAAGATGTCCACAGAGGAAATCTCAAAGATTTTTTTTTTTTTTTGGCAAATCGAATATATGTATACATATTTCCAAACTCATCATTGTTCTGCAAGAAAAATCACATCTACACAGAAGACATATCAGATAAAGGAAACACAATGTAAGCAAACATCAATCAAGAGTATGAGAATGGGGGGGTGGAGCCAAGATGGCAAACTGCAGACAGCATTCTCTGTGAACTCCTGGGACCTTCCCTCAGACCCAGACAAAGTGAGCCTTCGAACTGGTTTTGGAGTGAGGGCTCCGCCAAACATTTGGACTACAAGGCACTTCTATCAAAAATCTACCTTGAAAGAACTCCGGAGAAGGTTAGCCTCTGGGGAAATCAGCTGCTGGTCGTAAGCAGACTCCAGCCGGGGCAGAGGTCAGGGTTGCGATAGAGGGGTGGATTTTGGGCACTCAGGAAGCCCCTGGGAGACGCCTGGGCCACTTTGCTCTGCTTGCGGGCAGGAGCTTTGGCAGATCTGCCTTTGGTAAAGGGTGGATTGAGGGCAGCTGAAAACGTGGTCCTAGTGCGAATCTAGCCCGATCAGCCTCAGACCGGAAGTCGACTCGGCAAACTGCCCCAGGGAAAATACAAATTGTTGCAGTATTTTTTGCTGGTGACCGATATCCCAACTTTAAATCATGAGCAAGAAGCAGAAGAGAGCTCTCACCATAGAAAGCTTTTACGGAGGAAAAATAGAACAGTCCCCAGATCCTGACATTATAAAAACAATCCCAGATGAAGCCACAAAGGCAGACTTAAGTTGGTCTCCCTTTCAGAAGGCTTACCTGGAAGATTGCATTAAGAATCTCAAAAGAGAGCTAGAAGAAGAATGGGGAAATAAATTGATATTAGTGCAACAGAAATATCAAAAACTGGAAAATAGGACTGGTGAATCGGGAAAAGAAAACAGTTCACTGAAAAACAAAATTGGTGAATTGGAAAAAGACAACAATTCACTGAAAAACAAAATTGGTGAATTGGAAAAAGACAACAATTCACTGAAAAATGCAACTGGCAAAATGGAAAAAGAATGCATTGAATCAAGAAATTCAACTGGCCAGCTACAAAAGGAGCTAAAAAAGATAACTGAAGGAAATAATACTTTAAAAATTAAAATTGAACAAATAGAAGTAAGCGACTCAATAAGACTTCAAGAATCAGTCAAACAAAAACAAAAAAATGAAAAAATAGAAGAAAATAGGAAATATCTCCTAGGAAAAACAACTGACTTGGAAAACAGATCCAGGAGAGACAATTTAAGGATTATCAGACTCCCTGAAAGCCACGATGAAAAAAAGAACCTTGATGCTATCTTCCAGGAAATCATGAAAGAGAATTGCCCTGATGTTTTAGAATCAGAAGGCAAAATTGGCATTGAAAGAATTCACCTATCACCTCCAGAAAGAGACCGCAAAATTAAAACCTCAAGGAATATTGTGGCCAAATTTCAGGACTATCGCACCAAGGAAAAGATATTGCAAGCAGCTAGAAAGAAACAGTTCAAATACCGAGGAACTGTAATTAGAATTACACAGGATCTGTCAGCTTCCACTTTAAAGGATCGAAGGGCCTGGAATCAGATATTCCAAAAGGCAAAAGAACTTGGATTACAGCCAAGAATAAGTTATCCAGCTAGAATGAGCATCATCTTCCAGGGAAGAAGATGGTCATTCAATGATACAGGAGAATTTCACCTATTTCTAATGAAAAGACCAGATCTGAACAAAAAATTTGACCTCCAAATAGAGAACTCAAGAGAAGCATAAAAAGGTAAAAAGGAAAACTCTTGAGAACTATATTTCTACTATAGGTATCATTAAAGAATGGCAGTATAATTTGATTTTTCTTTGATAATAATGGAAAAGAAATTAGAGGTGGAAGGGATACCATACTGAAAAAGAAAAAGGGGGGAGGGAGGAAAGGAGGCAAAATAAAGTAAAAATAAAGGAGGTAAAATAAGGCAAAATCTCATAAAGAGACATAGAAGATCTAATATAATTGAGGGAAAGAAGGGAGGGCGATGAGTATTGTGTAAACCTTACTCTCATTAGATTGGACTCTAAGAGAGTATATCAGACACATTTGGCTTCAAAGAAAGGCCTGACCCTCCTTGTGGGAAGGTAGGAGGGAGGGGAGAAAAGGAAAGGGATAAACTAATAGAAGGATTAGGGGAAAGGTGTAAAGGAGAGGGAGGGACTCTAAAGGGAGGAGGATTATTGGTGGGAGTTGGTCATCAAGAGCAAAGTACTGGGGAGGGGAGAAGGGAGAGAGGGAAAAGGGAAGAGAAAGTCATAACTCTGGGTAAATAAGATGGCAGGGAATACAGATATAGTTATTTTAACTGTGAATGTGAATAGGATGAACTCTCCCATAAAACGGAAGCGGTAGTGGACTGGATTAAAAGCCAAAATCCTACAATATGTTGTTTACAAGAAACACATCTAAAGCATAGAGATACATACAGAGTAAAGGTAAGGGGATGGAGCAGAATCTTCTATGCTTCAGGTGAACAAAGAAAGGCAGGGGTAGCAATCCTTATCTCGGATCAAGTAAAAACAAAAATATATCTAATTAAAAGAGATAAGGAAGGAAACTATATTTTACTAAAGGGTACCATAGAAAATGAAGCAGTATCAATACTAAACATATATGCACCAAGTGGTATAGCATCCAAATTCCTAGAGGAGAAACTAACAGAGATGCAAGGAGAAATAGACAGTAATACTATACTAGTGGGGGATCTCAACCTTGCTCTCTCAGAGTTAGATAAATCAAATCACAAAATCAATAAGAAAGAAGTTAGGGAGGTAAACAAAAGGCTAGAAAAGTTAGGTATGATAGATATCTGGAGGAAATTGAATGGTGATAGAAGGGAGTATACTTTTTTCTCAGGGGTTCATGGAATTTATACAAAAATTGATCATGTGTTAGGGCATAAAAACCTCAAAATCAAATGCAGAAAAGCAGAAATAGTAAATGCATCCTTCTCAGATCATGATGCCATAAAACTCACATGTAATATAAGGCCAGGAGAAAATAGACCACAAGTTA
>JAJPUD010015507.1:24327-37152 GCA_023553655.1 Myrmecobius fasciatus | reverse complement strand
AGGGAATCAGCCTAGGGCCCTAGCTTGCAGGGACCAGCAAATCAAGACTATTATCGAGACTGCCAGCGGATGGTGACGAGGGAAATAGTTGCTTTTCGCTTTACAAGATTTATTGAACTGATGGATAGAACACACTCTTAGAGCTCGATTATCTGGCTAAAAGTGCAATTAGGCACGTGGGTGGAAGTTTGAGTTATGAATTTTAATAAAATCACTTATCATAGGGCGAGCTTCCTGCCTTCATTCGCTGGCCACTGACCAGCAGAGTAAATAATCTAGGTTCAATCTTCACTGATGAGTTGCTCTGGGCTCTGTCCCCATGCTAGCTAAATTAAATGTTGGTTCTGTGACCCCTCCCCCATCCACTTGAAAAAGCGGGTGGTGGCAGATGAAGAGGAACAGAAGAAAAGGAGAAATAGGTGAAAGAAGCAGGAGGAGATAGAAATGAAATTGAATTCTACCACAAAATTGCCGGAGCGCTTAGCTTCGATTTCTCCTCTGCATCTCACTCATTTATCCCTTCTTTAAGATTCCTTGAGGACAGGGCCTGTATTTGGATCTTTTTGCTTCTCCTGTAGGAATCGTTTAATGTGTTTTGGATTGAATTAGAAAGGAAGAATAGAAAGAGAAAAAGGAGTTGAAGGAGAAAATGAAGGGAGCAAGAAGAGGAAAAAGGGAAGGGGAAGCAAGAGAAATTAAGAAAAGGATGAGGTGTAAGGGAAAGAATGAGGGAGGAGGAAGGAAAGATAGAAAAGGAAAGGAAGAAGGAAAAAGAAGAGGGTGGAGAGAAGAAGAGAGGAGGAATAAAGAAAGGAGAAAGGTCCGACATTCTGGAGGGATCTCTGAAGAATCTATTGGGAATATCAGGAGAATCTGTCATTTATTTCCCTTGCTCTAAGAGCCATCTCCTTGCTGCAATAGAAAGGTGGTGAGAATAAAGGGCCGGTATAGGGGCTTCAAGGGTCTACATATTCTTGAACTATGTAAACAAAGCTGACCTTCCCTCAATTGCCCCCAACTCACCCCAGTTGGGATAAATTCAAATGCCTCCCTGGGCCAGTTCAAATAACTATCAGGGATCTGCTTTCTTCTATTCTTTCTATATTCTTTCTTTAGATCCAAGAAAAAGACCTCATATTGCTAATTCCTAATGAATCATCAACAATTAGAATCAAGGCCAATTGTCACAGCTGGAATGGATTTCTGGGGTAACAGGTTGTATTTGTAGAAAGCAGACGCTATTCTGCCGGGCAATGGCCCTCTAATCCGGGAGGAAATAGGAGAATGAACTGAGAAGGTAAAGGGAATAAAGGGAATAGCCACTTTGAGGCCAGAACCCTCAGGATGCTACCCAGTCATTCTAAACCCACTTCACTAAGCCCCTTTCCAGCATTCAAATAGTCTCCCATGCTTTATGAAAGGCAAAATTTTCTTGAACTTGAGGTGATTCATCTTCTCTGGGACTCAGTTTTCTAATCTGTAAAATGAGAGGGCTGGACTGGATGATTTCCGAGGTTTCTTCTCATTTTACATCTATGATCCTATGAAATTTCAAGATTGTTCCCTTCCCTTTCCACTAAAAATGTCTTCCTCCTGTCAGGACGCCTTTCCCTCAACTCCCCACCTGGCAAGACCTCCCCTCCCCCCTACTCCCATTCATTTGTATCTGATTTTAATACTTTACAAACTCATTCTGTACTGACTCCAATATTTTATTCTGACGTTGGAGTCAGCTCTCAAAGGGCAAGGACTGGATTACTGCAGTTATTTTTGCTTAGACCCCAGCATATTACCCAGAATAATTATGGGTTTCGGAGTATCTTTATGAAGATGCCAATGATGATACATCACTCCTTCTCTCCCTTTTTTATGTCTATCCATCTCATCCCCTTCTATTTTTCTGAATATCCCTTTCTATCTTTCCATATATCTTTTTGTTTGAACCTTTCTCTATGGCTTTGTCTACTTGTCTTTATGTTTCCTATTTTCTCTCTCCATTTTCCACCTCTCTTTCTCCCCCCTTTTGCAATCTCAGAAAACAGCAGCACACAAAGAATGAAACACTTAAGACTACTATGGACAACAGTAGATTGTTCACCTTCCGCACAAATTTCTTGCAAATGCTCCAAACCGGGTGCACATTATAAAATCTCTAGTTTATGTTCCCACCCCCCCCTTTTTCCCCCTTTTACGCCGCAGCCCTTTTCAAGGGTGGGAGTAGTGAAGCATTTACTGACGGAAGCCAACGACGTTTCCCCAGTCCAGACGTCATACTTGTTTGCCAATATCTCGCACCCTTGGAGTCCAGGGAGATTGTGTGGGAGGAAAGGGGGAGAGTGGGGGTGGGGGAAGCAAAGGAGGTTGATGAGTTCCACAAGCTTCTTGTCTCAGTGGAAAAAAACTCCCGTCCCTGGGTGGGCTCGAACCACCAACCTTTCGGTTAACAGCCGAACGCGCTAACCGATTGCGCCACAGAGACTGTGCTGAAAGGCTACTCCGCACTATCCTGAGTCAATGGAAGGGAGCCCACTGGCGGCAGCTTGGGGGCGAAGTTCTGATTGCGGTGTAGGAAAAGAAAGCCGACCTGCGAGGATGACAAACGTGGACGGGGTGGTTGGGAGCCAGGTCGCTGGAGCAGAGACCCAAGGCTAAAGGCAAGAAGTATGCAAAGCCAGGAAGCAACTGAGAAAAAGGGCGGAGGCTCGGAAACTGGAGCGGGGATCCAGAATTCTGAAGATTATGCATTCCACGAGCGTCCATGACCCGCTTAATGGGGGGCGCGGGGGAGGATCAATTTTCAAAGGGTGTTTCAAAATTCAAAGGCTCATGAAAAAAGGAAATAATGGCGGGAAAATTCTCCAATCAGCAGAAGAGTCAAAATTTATTTTTGGCTTCGGAACACACTGAGGGGTCGATTTCTTTTTTCTTGGGGGGGGCAGGCTTGTAGAAAGTAAGAGAAAGAGTTCCTTTATTTTTTCTTACCCCTTTAAAATGATAATTGTTTTCAATTAATGAGCATTTGTTTTTTCTTCTCACCACTTTTCCCTTCCTATTATACAAAATTATTTTAAAAAATTTTAGAAGTACAACTAACCGAAACAAATTCCCATATTAACCATGTTCACAACTGTATGCGTAAGAAACTGTATACGTACAAAATTGTACTCATTTTGCATCCTGAGTTCATCATCTGTCTGGCAGGAAGTGACAAGCATGTCAAGAGTGGTCGATGGAATAGGGGTTACTCATTGCGGTTAATCAGAGCTATTTAGTCTTTCAAAAGTGTTTGTCAGACTCTTTTTAATGAGGCTTGGTAGCTAGCCGTGAGGGATAGATAGATAGATAGTTGGATTAGATGGATGGATGGGTGGATGGATGGTATAGACAATAGATAAATTATTGATGGATAAATAGATTCATGGATGGATGAATGATAGACAAATGATACATGGATGGATAAATAGATATCTACATGGATGGATAGATGGGATAAATGATAGAGTGATGGATAGATGATAGTTAAATGATTGATGGATGGATAATTTCATGGATGGATGAATGATAGACAAATGATGAGTGGAAGGATAAATATATCAATAGGTACATGGATGGATGGATAATAGACAAATGATAGATGAATGTATGGATAAATAGAAGATGGACAGATGGATGGAAGGATGATAGTTAAGTGATGGCTGGATAGATGGAAAAATAAATGATAGATATAAAGATGGATAGATGGATATTTGATAGGTAAATGGTGAATGGATAGTGGACAGACAAATAATGGATAGATTATTAAATAGATACATGGATGGATAGATGATAGATAAAAGATGGATGGATGGATAAATGATAGATGATAGAGCATTTATTAAGCACTTGCTATTCATAAATACTAGATCTAAAGTCAGAGGAGCTGACTTTGAATTATGCTCTGTCACTTGGGTAAATCATTTAATTTCTCTAGGACTTAGTTTTCCTCTGAATGATGGCTAAGGTCTTCTTTCTAGTTTCAAATTCTACATGAAATTAAACATATTTCCATCCTCACACTGGCTAAAAGAAACCAGTCCCATTTGTTTAGATTATCTCCACTTTTTCTTTTTTTAACTTTTTAAATTCCTGGCATTTAATAATATTTAGGAAGACCTGGCTATGTGGTGAGTTTAATTCTAACCTCTGATCTGTATTACCTGTATGACCTTGGACAGGTTGCTAAACCTCTCTAAAACAAGAAGATACAGTGAAGGTGAGACTTGTAGTGGCAGTTTCCTCATCCAGAGTCGTCTAAACTAATGAAATCATAAAAATATGCTCCATTTATCACATTTCTATGATGTTCCAGGGTTTACAGAGGGTATTCTTCCCAACAACTCTCTGATCTGGTAATGAAAGTATTGTTCTTATCCTGTAGGAGGAAACTAAAGCTCAGAAAGATTAATTGACTTACCATAAGCAGACCTAGAGTTTGGGTATTTTGGCATCAGATTCTGTTTTTTTAGAAATCCCCACCTCCCTCAAGGCCCAGGGCAAGTGTGATAACCTACAAGAGCCCCACTGATATACCCTGTAGTTACTTCTTTGTGAAAATGGTGTTTGCCCAAGTAAGATGAAAATTTCTTAAAGCCAGCATAGTTTTCATTTTTAATCATTATTACTGGATAAAAGCATTTATCAATTGCTTACTTACGCCACATATTGTGTTTAGCCTGGTGATAAAAATATAAGCCAGAAAATCTCTTTCCTCAAGTAGATTATATTCTTTTTTTGGGAAAAAAATATTTTGCATGTATTTTTGTCTTTCCTCCCCTCCCCCCAATTGAACAATGACAACCAAAAAAATATCATAAGTATTCTTAGTGAAGCAAAATTAATTCCCACATTGGTTACACCCCCAAATATGTTTTTGAAGTTTTAGTTCATTACTTCTCTGGCTAAAGGTCAATGTTCTGTTATATAATCAGTCTTCAACATTTATAGTTTATCATTGCAAGGTTCAGAGTTCTAACATTTTTCAGATCTAAAAATATATTAAAATATATTATGTATTATTTTTTTCTACAATGTGATTGTCATATAAATTGCTCAAATAGTTCTGCTCCCTTTTCTCTTTATCAGTTCATAGAGGTCCTCCCAGGTTATGAAGCTGTACATTTCACCATTTCTTATGGAAGAATAATGGAATATTGCTGTATTCATGGATCATATTTTATATTACATTAATATACCATAATTTATTTAGTTATTTCCTGTTAAGAGGACAATCCCTTAATTCCAAAACTGCCCAGGTTTTCTTTGCTTCCTTCTTTTTCTTTTGTTCTCTATTGTGTACTTTTTACTTTATTTCCCCTCAGTTTCCCCTCCCATATTCATAAGAACAAGTCTCATGTTTTTCTAAATCAACATCATTTCCTATACCACAGAAATATTTCTTTCTGAATTCAAACTGCATCTTTCTCCATAGGATCTTTGAAGTTAATTTGGGCATTTATATTAATTAGAATGACTTGGTTGCTCAAATTTGTTCTTAAAACAATAGGTTTACTGCATACAATGTTCTCTTGGCTTTGCTCATTTCACTCTCTCCATGCTTTATTATTATTATTGTTATTATTAAAGCTTTTTCTTTTCTTTTGGCTGAGGCAATTGGGGTTAAGTGACTTGCCCAGGGTCACACAGCTAGGAAGTGTCTGAGACCAGATTTGAACTCAGGTCCTCCTGACTTCAGGGCTAGGGCTCTAAACACTGCGCCACCTAGCTGCCCCAAAGCTTTTTGTTTTCAAAACATGCATAGATAATTTTTAACATTCACCCTTGGAAAACATTGTTTCCCATATTTTTTTCCTCCCACCCCCTAAGTCCCTTCCCCAGACAGCAGGTAATCCAATATAGATAAAACATGTTCAATTCTTCTGTACATATTTCCACAATTAGCATGCTGCACAAGAAAAATCAGATCAAAAAGGGGAAAAAAATGAGAAAGAAAACAAAATGTAAGCAAACAACAACCAAAGAGTGAAAATGCTATGTTGTGATCCACATTTAGTCTTCATAGTCCTCTCTGCAGATAAATGGCTCTTTCCAACAATGAGATGATTCAGGCTAGTTCCAATGATCTTGTGATGAAGAGAACCATCTACACTCAGAGAGAGGACTGTGGAAACGGAGTATAGATCACAATATAGTATTTTCACTCTTTTTGTTGTTCACTTGCATTTTATTTTCTTTCTCATTTTTTCCCTTTTTGATTGGATTTTTCTTGTGCAGCATTGTTGAAAAGAGCCCCGTCCATCAGAACTGATCATTTTATAATCTTGCTGTTGCCATATACAATGATGTCCTGCTTCTGCTAATTTCACTTATCATCAGTTCATGCAAGTCTCTCCAGGCCTGTCTAAAATTATCCTACTAATCATTTCTTATAGAACAATAATATTCCATAATATTCATATATCATAATTTACTCAGCCATTCTTTACCTGATGGCCCTCCCTTCAGTTTCCAGTTTCTTGCCACTACAAAAAGGGCTGCCACAAACATTTTTGCACATGTGGGTTCTTTTCCCTCCTTTAAGATCTCTTTGGGATATAAGCCCAGTAGAAACACTGCTGGGTCAAAGGGAATGCACAGTTTGATAGTCCTTCAAGCATAGTTCCAAATTGCTCTCCAGAATGGTTGAATCAGTTCACAACTCCACCAACAATATACTAGTTGAACCAGTTTTCCCACATCCCCTCAAACATTCATTATTATCTTTTCCTGCCATGTTAGCCAATCTGAGAGGTGTGTAGTAGTACCTTGGAGTTGTCTTAATTTGCATTTCTCTGATTTAGAGCACCTTTTCATATGACTTTTCATATGGTTTCAATTTCTTCATCTGAAAATTGTCTGTTCATATCCTTTGACCATTTATCAATTGGAGAATGGCTTGAATTCTTATAGTTTTGAGTCAGTTCTCTGACTCAAATATTTTAGATATTTAGATATTTAGATATTTTAGAAATGAGAGTTTATCAGAACCCTTGAATATAAAAAAATTTTCCCAGTTTATTGCTTCCCTTCTAATCTTGTCTGCATTGGTTTTCTTTGTACCAAACCTTTTTACATTAATATAATCAAAATCATCTATTTTGCATTCCATAATGTATACTCTAAGGTCCCAATTTTTCCAGTATGTCCAACATTTGTCACTTTCTTCAATCATTTAACCAATCTGATAGATATAACATATCTCAAGGTGGTTTTAAATGTATATTTCTCTAACCAATAATGATTTAGAGTATTTTTTCATATAATTATAAATTATTATGATTTCTTTATCAGAGAACTGCCTGTTCATATCTTTTGAAAGTTCTTTATATATTTGAGGTATCAAATCTTTTTTTAAAATTTGAATATTTTATTTTTAATAATATCTTATTTTTCCAAATACATGTAAAGATAGTTTTCAACATGCACCTTTGCAAAGGTTTGTGTTCCAATTTTTTCTCCCTCTCTCCCTCCCTTCTCTCTTCTCTTCCCAAGAAAACAAGCAATCCAATAAAGGTTAAATATGTGTAATTTTTCCATATTTGTCATGCTGCATAAGAAAAATAAGACCAAAAGGAGAAAAAACTATGAGAAAGAAAAAAAAATACCTAACAAACCAACAATAACAAAAAGGTGAAAATAATATGCTTTTATCCACATTCAGTCTCTATAGTTCTCTTTCTGGATCCAGATGGCATTTTCCATCAAGTCTATTGGAATTGCCTTGAATCATCTCATTGTTGAAAAGAGGCAAATCCATCACAATTGGTCATCACATTATCTTGTTGCTGTGTACAATGTTCTCTTGGTTCTGCTCATTTCATTCAGCATCAGTTCATGGAAGATTTCAGGCTTTTCTGAAATCATCCTGCTCATCATTTCTTAAGGAAAATAATATTCCATAATATTCATATACAATAACTTATTCAATCATTCCCCAACTGATGGGCATCCATTCAGTTTCCAGTTTTTAGCCACTACAAAAAGGGCTGACACAAACATTCTTGCACATGTGGGTCCCTTTCCCTCTTTTAAGATCTCTTTGGGATATATGCCCAGTAGAAACACTGCTGGATCAAAGGGTATGCACAGTTTGATAACTTTTTGAGCATAGTCCCAAATTAATCACCAGAATGGTTGGATCACTTCACAACTTCACCAACAAAGAATTAGTGTCTCAGTTTTACCCCACCCCTCCAATATTTATCATCCTTTCCTGTCACCTTAGGCCATCTGACAAGTGTTTAGTGGTATGAGGTATGAAATCTTTATCTGCAAATAAATTTTATCCCAGTTTTCTGCTTTCCTTCTGATCTTGATTACATTTGCTTTATTTGTATAAAACCTTTTCAATTTAATGTATTCAAGATTATCCATTTTACATCTCATAGCACTTTTATCTGTTCATCAATTGTTTCACCTATCCCTAAGTCTGATAAGTCATATGTTCCATGTTCTCCAAATTTTTTTGCAATATGTCCTCTTATATCTAGGTTTTGTATTTATTCTGACCTTATCTTGGTAAAAAAAAATTATATATATATATATGTATGTATGTATGTACACACACATATTGGTGTAGGCTCAATTTTTTCCAGACTGCTTTCTAACTTTGCCAACAATTTTTTACCAAATAATGAATTCTTTTTTTCCCCTTTGCTGAGGCAACTGGGGTTAAGTGACTTGCCCGAGGTCACACAACCAGGAAGTGTTAAGTGTCTGAGACTAGATTTGAACTCAGGTCCTCCTGACTTTAGGGCTGGTGCTCTATCCACTGCACCACCCAGCTGCCCAAAACAATGAATTCTTATTCCAAAAACTTAAGCCTTTATACTTGCCAAACACTGGGTTACTATATTTGTTTGCTACTATAGATCTAATGTCTACTCTGTTCCACTGATTTACCTTTTTACTTCTTAGCTAGTACCAAATAGTTTTGATAATACATAATATAGTTTAAGATTTGGTACTGCTAAATCTCCTTCCTTTACATCTTTTCCATTAGTTCCTTTGACATTTTTGACCTTTTGTTCTTTCAAATGAATTTTGTTATTATTTTTCTAGCTCCATAAAATAATTTTTAATACTTAATTGGGATGGCATTAAATATACAGATTTATTTGGTAAAATTTTTATTTTTGTTATATTGGCCTTGCCTACCCATAAACAATATTTCACCATTTAAATCTGATTTTATTTGTGTACAAAATTTTTTATGTTTTTGTTCATATAGATCTTGAGTTTGGTTTGGTAGGTGTAATCCCAGGTATTTTATGATGTCTAGAATTATTTTGAATTGTATATCATTAGTTATCTTTTTCTGCAGCTTACTACTGTTGGTAATATAAAGGAATGCTGATGATTTATATGGGCTTAGTTTTTTATACTACTATTTTGCTGAAATAATTATTTCAGATAACTTTTTGATCAGTTTTTAGGATTTTCCAAGTATATTATCACATCATCTGCAAAATTTTATTACCTCTCTTTCTTTTTCTTCTCTTATTGTTATTCCTAGGATTTCCAACACAATATTAAATACTATTGGTGAGAGTAGGTATCATTTTATCAATTGGGAAATGGCTGAATAAATTATGGTATATGAATGTTATTGTTCTATAAGAAATAATCAGCAGGATGATTTTAGAGAGGTCTGGAGACACTTACATGAACTTATGCTAAGTGAAATGAGCAGAACCAGGAGATCATTGTACATGGCAACAGCAAGACTATACAATGATCAATTCTGATGGACATGGCTTTCTTCAACAATGAGATGCCAGTTCCAATGGTGTTGTGATGGAGAGAGCCATCTGCATCCAGAGAGAGAACTATGGGGACTGAATGTGGATCACAACATGGTATTTTCATCTTTTTGTTGTTGTTTGCTTGTTGTTTTTTTTTTTCCTTTCTCATTTTTTTCCTTATTTATCTGATTTTTCTTATGTAGCATGTTAAATGTGGAAATATATTTAGGATTGCACATGTTTAATATGTGGGATTACTTGCTGTGTAGAGGAGGTGGGATGGGGGAAAAGGAGGAAAAAGAATTTAGAATACAAGGTTTTGCAAGGATGAATGTTGAAAACTATCTTTGCATGTATTTTGAAAATTAAAAAAATTGAAATAAAGGAGAGAGATATTGAGAGAGAGAGCGCACCCAAGCAAGAGCTATCTGTAACAGTAGCCATTCCTGTTTCACACCTGATCTTAACAGGAAATTTTCTAACTTATACCCATTACCAGCAATGGTTGCCAATGATTTTAGGTAAATGCCTTTTATCAGTTTAAGGAAAAGTCCATTTATGTCTATACTTCCAAGTGTTTAAAATACAACAAATGAGTGTTGTATTTTATCAAATGCTTTTTTTTTTCCTCTATTGAGTTTATTGTATGATTTTTGTTACTCTCACTATTGATATAATACATTATGCTAATAGTTTTCCTTATGTTAAACCATTCCAGCCTTCCTGGTATGAATATGGAACTATGGAAATCCAGAAGAAAAGCTAATTGGAGAGTTGACCACAATGCATTATTTTTGTAATATATTGTTGTAATCTTTCAGCTAGTATTTTATTTAGGATTTTGGTATCCATATTCATTAATTAAATTCATTTATAATTTTCTTTCTCTGTTTTTTATTTTTCCCGGTTTTAGTATCAGTATCATATTTGTTTCATAAAATGCATTTGGGAGGATCCTTTCTTTGCCTATTATTCCAAATAATTTATTTAATATTGAAATTAGTTGGTCTTTAAATATTTGATAAAATTCATTTGTAAATCCATCTGATCCTGATGCTTTTTTCTTACAAAGTTCATTTATGGGCTATCCAATTTCTTTTACTAAAATAGATCTATTTTAGAGATTCTATTTCCTCTTCTGCTAATCTGGGCTGTTCATAAATATCCTTCCATTTCATTTAAATTGTTAAATTTATTGGCATATGATTGGGCATCATCTTTGGTTGCTTTTTTTTTTCATTTTTGATAGTAGTAATTTGTTTTTCTATTCTCTTTTTTAAAATCAAATTAACCAATGGTTTCTCAATTCTATTTTTTTCTAATACCAACTCCATTTTGTTTACTGCTATTATTGTTGTTTTTTCATATTCAATTTTATTAATTTCATCCTGTATCTTTAGATTTCTAGTTTAGTGTTTAATTGAGAATTTTTAGTTTGCTCTATTTCCAATGTGTAGTTTATTGGTCCCTTCTTTCACTTTTTTTTTTACTGATATAAGCACTTAGTGATATAAATTTTCTTCTAATTACTGCTTTTTCTGTATTCCATAGATTTTGATTTGTTGTTTCATTATTGTCATCTACTTTAATGAAATTACTAATTATTTCTGGTATTTGTTCTTTATATATCTTTTAAGGTTATTTAGTTTTCCATGTATTACACTTCCTGCCATCTAGATGAGGGGGTGGAGGGGGTAGGAGGGAAAAATTTGTAACAGAAAGCTTTGCAAGGGTCAATGTTTAAAAATTACCTATGCATATGTTTTGCAAATAAAAAGCTTTAATAAAAAAAGGTTATTTAGTTTCCAATTAGTTTTTTCTTTATTTTCGTGTTTTTTTTAAATTAAATATAATTTTATTGCATTGTGGTCTCTAAGGCATTTAATATTTCTGCTTTTCTGCTTTTAGCTATGATATTTTTTGTGCACTAATATATGATCAATCCTTATAAAGATGCTATGTACTTCTGAGAAAAAAATGTATTCCTTTCCAGTTCCATTCAACTCTTTCCAGATATGTCATATCTACCTTATCTAAAATTCTATTCACTTGCTTTATTTCTTTCTTAGTTATATTTTGGTTAGATTTGTCTTGTTCTGGAATAGGAAGATTAAAGTCCCCCACTATTATAGTATAACTATATATTTCCATCTGCCATTCATTTAACTTTTCTTCAAAAATTTAGATGCTAAATCATTCTCCAACTAATAAATGGTCAAAAGATATGAACAAATAATTTTCAAATGAAGAAATTGAAGCCATTTCCAGTCATATGAAAAGTTGCTCCAAATCATTATTGATCAGAGAAATGCAAATTAAGACAACTCTGAGATACCACTATACACCTGTCATATTGGCTATAAGATGACAGGAGAAGATAATGATGAAATGTTGGAGGTGATGTGGGAAAACTGGGACACTGATACATCAGTTAGGGATTAATTCAATCATTCCGGAGAGCAATTTGGAACTATGCTCAAAAGGCTATCAAACTGTATATTCTTTGATCTACTGGGCCTGTATCCCAAAGAAATCTTAAAGAAGGGAAAGGGACCCACATGTGCAAAAATGTTTGTGGCAGCCCTTTTTGTAGTGGCAAGAAACTGGAAACTGAATGGATGCCCATCAATTGGAGAATGGCTGAATAAATTACAGTATATAAATGTTATGGAATATTATTTTTCTATAAGAAATGATCAGCAGGATGGTTTCAGAGAGGCCTGGAGAGATTTACAAGTACTGATGCTAAGTGAATCATTGTGGAAATATGTGTAGAAGAACTGCACATTTTTAACCTATATTGGATTACTTGCTGTCTAGGGGAAAGGGTGGGAAAAAAATTTGGAACATAAGGTTTTGCAAGGGTGAATGTTTAAAATTATCTATGCATATGTTTTGAAAATAAAAAGCTTTAGGGGGCAACTAGGTGGCGCAGTGGATAGAGCACCAGCCCTGAAGTCAGGAGGACCTGAGTTCAAATCTGGTCTCAGACATGTAACAGCTGTGTGACCCTGGGCAAGTCACTTAACCCCAATTGCCTCAGCAA
>JAJPUD010015507.1:0-24227 GCA_023553655.1 Myrmecobius fasciatus | reverse complement strand
TTAATTAATTTTACCTTTGACTTTGATATGTTTGCTACTTCTACTTTTTTTTGTATTGGCTGATGCATAATACATTCTACTCCAGCCATTTATTTTAACTGTGTATTCTCCTTTTTAAATGTGTTTCTTATAAACAGCATATTGTCATATTCTGATTTTTAATCCATTCTGCATCCATTTTATTTTATGGGTGAATTCATTCCATTCACATTCCAAGTTATAATGATTATTTTTGTATTTCTCTCCATCCTATTTTTCCTCACTATTGTCCTCTGTCTCTCTCTTTACCCAATCCCTCCTCTAGTTTACTACTAACCACTACCTCTCTATCCCTAATCTTTTCCAGGAATCTCTCCCTCACTGTCTACCCTTATCCTCTTCTTTGTTCTACCCACTTCCGTAAGGGTCTGTTCCTTTTCTTCTCCTACCTTCTTAAATCTTAATCAACACACCCTCATCCTATTATTTCTTTATAAATTTGTAAGATTTTCATGCCCTTCTAAATGTATGTATTCCCTCTTTAAGCCAGATCTGATGAGAGTAGGGTTCTACCACTACCAGCCCTCCATCCTCACCTGATTCCTTCTTCCTCTCAAGCCTCATTTATATAATTGTTCATTTTACCTTTTCTTACACAATTTTGATTTTTAGAATCACATCATACTTAGCTCTTCTCCAATCTTTCTACTACCCAATTAGTAATAACAATCTTTAAATTTTTTTTCTAATGACAATCTTAAGCATACCGTTTACATTTCCATATAAAAAGTAAAATTTCTCCTTATTGAATCTCTTGTAATTGGTCTTTGATGTTTACCTTGGGTTTCTCCTGCATCTTCTATGTCAAATTTTCTATTAAGTCCTGGATTTTTTTTTTGTGATAAAATTCTGAAAGTCTATCAATTCATTGAATCTCTTTTTTTTTTTTTGGTATGATTCCATTAGTGTAAATAGGAAATTTCCTTGACTTATGAGTTAGATCCCTTCTCTAAATCAGTGTTATAAAGTTTCCCATGGTAGGTACATAATGAATGCTTACTGAATTCCATGAATTCCATACAATGGACAACAGAATTATTGGTAATTTGTAGCTGATTACATGGGCATGGATGGAGAGACTAATCATGGAGGGGGGAGAGCAAGGGAGTTTACAACATAAGATTTAACAGTAATAAGAATTAATAATAAAAGCTAGTATTTATAAGGCACCTTAAGACTGCAAAGCTCCTTACAAGTCTGATTTCATTTTATCTTCACAATTCTTTTAGATAGCTGCAATTATCATCTGAGATGAGTAAACTGATGCTAACAGATTAAGAGAGGCTTGCCCAGTCACACGCAGGAAAACTTCTGGGGCTGAATTTGAACTCAGGTCCTCCTGACTCCAAGTCCAGCATTCTAACGGATGCCTGACCTAGCAGCCTCAAGACTGTTCGCTTTTTTCTAAATATTTTAGGTCTGACCCAACAGCTCATTGAATCCCCATTTAGGAAAGGATGGATGCAATCCATTTCCACCCGGAGTTTGCCAGAGGAGAGAGTCCAAATGATCTCTGCGTGCATCGTGCAGTTCATGTGCCTGGAACCTCTTTCGTTACGGGGCCCGCAGTCTCTTAAGGGCAGTTTGGAGATGAAGGTGCACGTACTGGACAGCAAAACGGAAGCCATGCTTCACAAAAACCACTAGGAAAACCTCGGAGGCCGCCCAGCTTGGCACATGCGCACCAACCACAGCAGCATCCCACAGAGTCCTCCGCGATCCCAGCATGCCCCTAGGTTCATAGAAGATTACTTCCGGACCATGACTTTTCACTTTCGGTCCACCCCTGCTCCTCCTTCCCCGCCCACTTCTGATAGGTGCACCCCTGCTCTCTCGGACCCACGTGACTTGACGGTGGAAGAGAAGACCAATCAAAGAACTGGATGGCAATGGGAAGTCGGACGGTGGGCCACTGGGAGTTCAGCATTAAGTCTCAGCGGCTGCGCGCTGAGAGGGCCGGAGGAGACTGGGATTAGCTGTGGATCCTTTGGATCCTCTCAAACGCAGGCACCATGGTGAGTGTTTTGTCCCGATTTGGGATGGGGCCCTGGAGTGCTGAGAAGGAAGAGAACTCGGGAAAAATTGGAGACGGGAGAGGACAGAGGGGAAACAGGCCGAGGGCCATCCTGCGGGGAGCGGACCTGGGACCAGGCTGCAGAGGGAGCGTGGGCCTGGGTCCGCGGGGGACCGAGGGGCCTTGGCTGCCCCGGCCCTGACCTCCTTCGCCTTCCCCTCCCCCAGTCTATTATGTCCTATAACGGAGGGGCCGTCATGGCCATGAAGGGGAAGAACTGTGTGGCCATCGCTGCGGACAGGCGCTTTGGCATCCAGGCCCAGATGGTAACCACCGACTTCCAGAAGATCTTCCCCATGGGAGACCGCTTATACATCGGCCTGGCGGGGCTGGCCACCGACGTACAGACCGTGTAAGTGTGAGCCTTCTGCCCCACTCTGACACGGGGGTTCCTGAGTCTTAGATTTCAAAGGACTGCGTGAATTTAGATGGGGGAAAATGACATCATTCTCACTAATCTCCAACTAGAGGGTTTTTTTTTTTTTCCAACTGTCTAGAAACACACTTCTGACGAAGCGTCCCTTGGCTTCATCAGACCCAAGAAGGTTGGGACCCCCCTGGTCTCATGTCCCTAGAAGGACTTAACCCTGAATTGTACCCTCGTGTTCATCAAGAATGTACCCCTTTTATTATTGGGAGGCGAGGAAGGAGGGATGCAGATATAAATAAAGCGACTTGAGAGCAGCAGTCGTGCTTGAAGGATAGTTGGGAAGACAGGACACATTCTTTTAAGAGTCTGCTGATAGTCTTGGGTCACAAATGAGGAGCATCCGAAGAGTAGTAGAGAAGATAATTATGGGAGAATGAAGCGAGGAAGAGGTCTGTGTTGAGCTGGATTGATTAGTCTTGAAAGCATAGAATAACAGACTGTTAGAACTGGGAGAGCCTATAGAGAACCTCTAATCCAGTCCTCCCATATTACATGTAGAGGAGGCCCAGAAAGGGGAAATCAATCTTTGCAAAATCAAATATTTAAATAGAATCTGAACAAGAAACCAGGTTTTCTGACTTATTGTCTGTTGCTTTTTCTTTAATTATGTCTACTGCCAACCAGGAATTAGTGGATAAAGCTTAGGAAAATTGTCTGAGATATAGGGGTTAAGTGACTTTCTCAATCACAGCTGGTAGACTTGTTTGAACCTACTTATGTCATTGTAATTTCAAGATCAGTATTCTGTATACTTAAACTGTTCTGCCCCAAAATTTGACCTGGGTCTTTGAAGAAAGAGGAACTATGAATTGTTATGGAGATAATTGTTACCAAGGCAGGTCTATGTGGAAGAGGGAGTAACAGGGAAATAAGTCTAGTAAATGGAATATGGAAGGTCTAAAGGGTTTACATTTTATCATTTAGGAAATGGGAAATCATCAAAGGTTTCTAAGTAATTGGGTAATATGGTGAAAGTGATAGATTTTATATTAATCTGGTAGTGCTGGACAAAATGAATGGGAGAGACTAGAGAATAAAAGTGAAGGAGTTATAATTCAAATATAATGAGGAAGGGCCTATTTAGGGTATGAGAATGGAAAAAAGGACTGTATAAGAAATAATTGACAGTTCTTGGTGACCAAATGAATGTGAATAAATAGGGAGGAGTTAAAGATCATATATAATCTGCCTTTCCTAACTGTATGGAAACTTTCATTTTGTTTAATCTCAGAACAAAAAAATAAAATGGAAAAAAGTTTTGGAAGTGATAGAAGAATAGAGTAGGCTTACTCCTCACTTCACCTTCCTGTTGGTACAGTTAAGACATATAGCAGGCAGAACTACTGAAAGAAATATTTATAAAGTTGTATGTTCACAAGTTCTGATTAGCAAAAACAAATGTGCTGTTGGGGTCTTGAATGAAATGGAGTTATTTGGAGATGGATTCATGAAAATAAGTTTTGCCTTGGATTGATAATATTGACTTGGTCTCTTTGTCACTTGCCATTCTGGCAACGAGAAAGCCACAAGCCAGTACTCACATAGTTGGCTCTTGGTTTCTTTCCTCAGAGCTCAGCGCCTCAAATTCCGGCTGAATTTATATGAACTGAAGGAAGGAAGACAGATCAAACCTAATACCCTCATGAGCATGGTAGCTAACCTCCTTTATGAGAAACGGTGAGCAAGCCCTGGGTTTTAAAGGTCCAGGAGGTCTTTCAAAAACAGGCCTCCAGGGTTAAGTGATTGGGACAAAGCAAATACACTGAAATACAGCAGTAGTGGCAAAAGTTATTATTCCTACATGTATACTGTTGTAGAAGAAGAATTCATAATTTGGAAGGCCTTGGGAATCAGAAAATAACTGGGTTAGAGTCTTGTCTGGCCTCTGACATTTACTAGCTGGGTGATCATAGTCAAAGTCATTTAACCTCTCTATCCCTCATCTGTAAAATGGGCATCATAATATTTTTGAGAATCAAATTGAATTCTTCTATCAACTTACATTTGTATAGTGATTTATAAAATACTTTCTTTGTTGAGACATGAAGCAATCCACCCTTGGTCAGACAGCATAAATTTCTGAGATGGAGTCTGAGCCCAAGTTTCTCTCTCCAGATCCAATGCTTTCTGGTATTTCTGGCCGTCTTTTAATTCATAATTACTGCTTTGCAAAGTATGCCACATACCATCCCTTCCTCCCTCTTCCCCCCCAGTCCAACTTGTGTAAAACTCAAATGTAGCCTACTATGGCAGAATTTTCCAGGGTATGTATTTTTTTTTTCTATTCAAAAAGATGATTGAGGATGGGAGTAGTGGGTGGGGTAGCACATACTATGTTCAGGTTAATACCTATACTTTCATTCGTATGGTTCTATCTCTGCTGGCATAAATGGCAACTCAGCTGTACCTTCCCCTGAGTAGTGAATGTAATGCACTTTGGGAACCTGAAAGTATTATGTCACTTTTAACTTTTTGTATTAGGCCATCTCTATGAACACTAAGCCAGTGACTTCCAGACAGGAGCTTAGACTTCAAAAGTGTTTTAAATCTGCAGCACATTCTCTAGGGTCAGGGAGAAAAAGCTTCCTTTACTTGCAGAAGAATAGAGAAGGACCTTTAGTATGGACTTAAAAGAGTGTAAGAATAGGAACTTGTGGGTCCTTCAATCTCAAAGAGGACCATGACATTAGGGAGGTGATGCCGTAACATTTAAGTGAGGGAGGGCTGGGCAAGGTCACCAGCCTTCCTTTTCTCTCCAGAGTCATCTGGGTACAGTGGCCAAAAAGAGATCTGGGCAACTGGAGGGATAGGGACTGAATGGAGAGGGACCAGGAGAATGGGAGGGACCAAAGTTGAAGGAATTCTAAAAAGAAAAATACCAGGGACAGTTAGAAAAGAAAGCATTAAGGAAGTACAAGAGAAAGGAAGGGGGAAAAGTTCTGATATCAAATAGGGAATGAAGAACTTAAAAACAAATCCATGTAAGGAAACAAGTTGATGGCACATTGATTGGGGGGGATGTTTTCTTTCTGCTCTGACTAGCCTGGGAGAAGTGAGGAGGTACTTATTGAATTCTTCTGACCACCCCTTTCTACCCTACCACTGCCAGGTTTGGCCCCTACTACACTGAGCCAGTCATTGCTGGTTTACACCCTAAGACCTTTGAACCCTTTATTTGTTCTTTGGACCTCATTGGCTGCCCCATGGTGACTGATGACTTCGTGGTCAGTGGTACCTGCTCGGAACAGATGTATGGGATGTGTGAATCCCTCTGGGAACCTGATATGGTAAGTAGAATTGAGGGTGTTGGGAGATCCCAAACCCTGCCTAGGCTTTCTGACCCTTTTTGTCTTTAAATAAAAAGTGAATTTACATGAGAAATGTTAAGAAATGAATGCCAAGAGTCATTTCTGGCTGGAGTTAGAGCCAGAGTTTGGTTAGCAAATACTTCTTTGATTTTTACTTCTCTGGCTCCTAAGAGGAACAACCCTCAGATATGATGTCCCTATCCCAATCATAGTTCTGAATTGTAGAATTAACAGTTTTTAAGGAAGTATTTTAAATGCTTATTTTTCTTGCCCATTTACAATTGGAAAAAAGAAAGCAAGCAGGGATGGGACCTCGGGTTAGGCCTAAAAATTTGAGTTGAGAAATATGATTAGTGAATAAGGAGCTGGGCTTTGAGAATTGATGAGACTCTTTTCTTGGTAGGAACCTGAACACCTCTTTGAAACCATCTCCCAAGCCATGCTGAATGCTGTAGATCGGGATGCTGTGTCAGGAATGGGGGTGATTGTCCATATTATGTGAGTATGGGGTAGTGTAATTTTTTCTTACTGCCTTGGACAGGCTTTTGGAGAGGGAGCCACTTGGTTTGTAGCAATGATAAAGTGGGAATAAACTAAACTGCTCATTCTTTCCAATTCTCTTTCCCCACTTCCTAGGGTATAATGCCTGGCCTTATATCCTGAACTTCCCATTCTTGTCATGGCATTTGCTAGGTTTGACCACATGTCAAAAGACTCAGGGCAAGGGTCCATTCTACCTAAAAAAGAGGCAGAAACATTCTCTTGGAAAATAGTTTGAAACATAGACATTTGTCCCTGGGCTTTACCATAGACCAGATGTAATTTATTTTCTTTCCCTGTGCTCCAGATTTTTGGGAGAGGGGAATGTAAACCTTTAGCCAATTTTTAAAATTTCAGGATTGACTCTCTGATTCCTAGCAAGTTTATTTCCTTTTCTCAAATTTCACCAGTATGATTTTCAAGACTGTATAAACTAAATCTAGTTTAGCAAAACTAAAAAGCAAGAGAATTACTTTCCTGTTCCTCTGTTATAGCAGACAATTGTATTTAATTTGAGTGGAGGAAAAGATTTTCCCTCCCAGTTACCATGCAATTTTTTGTCCCATCTTCCCCCTCCCAAGAAAAAAGAAAATTTGTAACAAGTAAGCATAGTCAAGGAGAAACAAATCCCCACATGGTTCACATCCCAAAATGCGATTAGCGCAACTATATTGTAGTATAACGAGCACTGAACCAGGAAAAAACTTCTGGATGGATGGTCACTAAGTATCCTTGTTAAATTTTGACATTCAATTTATCACTACGTTTCTTGAAAAAAGTAGAAGTGTCTCTCTTGGTATGGTCATTTAGGCATGAAATCCACAAGTTAAAACTTAAATTGTAATGCTCTCTTAATTCTTCTTTTAGTGAGAAAGACAAGATCACCACCCGGACACTGAAGGCTCGGATGGACTAACCTTTCCCCATCCACATTTCCCCTCTCCTGGAGCTGATTTTTTCTTAAAAAAATAAAGTAATAAGAAACCTCTTCTTTCTTGCTTTCTGAAAAACTTCCATAGTTGTTTCAGGGATGGCCCTTTCTCTTCCTGACCTGGAGAGAACCTTGGGTACCATTTGCCTTGTGGACCCCTTTTTAAAGATTATCTGTAAAAGCTTTCAAGGATACTAGTCTTTTGCACCCACAATTGTTAGGATTGGAGCTGGTATGTATCCAGATCTTGTTGAAGGTAAGATTGAGGGAGTTTGGAGGAGTGATTGATAGGAGACAATAACGAGGCACTAGATGCACCACCCTTTTAGGCTAGTCTAATAATGCATGTCAAAATGGCATTTGTAACATCCCTTCCCCAAGCTGAGGCACTTACTTAGTGATGGATGGCTAAAAGTTGGCTTTGCAAACTGGAAGGTGAAATGCTACTTTAAACTTTATTCCAAGGAGGGCACAGAAACCATAGTGAAGAAAAGATATACACAAAATTTGGAGTTTTATTTTTTTCCCCCTTGGGTCAGATTCATTTTGTAACATGCATGCATTTCAAAACAAACAGTAATAGGGTCTCAAACTTCTCCGAGCAAACAGACAAGCACAGAGGACTGAAAATTCCTATTTAAAAAATGGAAATCTAGATGTCATGATTGGTGTTTTTCCCTTCCCCAAAAAAGTTGAACCCAAAACTTTATTCACATTTTGTTTCAATTGCAATGATCCGACTGTGCTAAAGAGCATGATACCAGTTAAGGAACAATCCTGGACTTACTCCTTTGAGGCATTACACTGTATCTCTTTTACAAAGTGACTCTGAGCAGGGCTGGAAAAGTTCTTCCCTAAGTTAGCTCCCCTTAAGATCTGCCACCCCAAGCTTTCTGGGAGATGTGAACATGACATCAAGAGATGATAAAGAATACCTTTAAGGAAAGACGAGAAAGGGGAGGGGAAAAAAGCATGATTACAAAATTTCTGATATGATCTGTAGAGTTGCCATGTTTCATATACAGGGAACTGGCCCTTTTGAAACAAGCCATCCATCAGCCCTCAAGTATTTGTTGCAATGTAATTTTTTCCCTTTGCTCTCTGTATTTAAAAAATTAAACCTGCCCAACCATTCATTCCCTAGCCTTTTAGAGTTTAAAATTGTTCTTTATATGAAGGGGGCTGTTTTACATAAAAATGAATCAAACAACTCTTTCATTCTAAATTCAAAATGGTAGATAAATTTTCTTTTTCCTGGGATAAGAAGGCCAAAAACTAATATGTTCTTCTACCCAGGGCATAAATATGTGTCAGAAGCACCCAGCTGGGGAGGTCCTGTCCTGAGAGACCAAAACAGGAGAGTAGGAAGGGGTTAGCAGCCTCTACCAATTACAGTCAGGCTAATGTTGCCACCACAAAATCAGTGGGAGACTAGAAAAGGGCTATAGGTTGCCCAATCCTCTTGAGAGAATAACCTGAAGGATCTAGGTATGCTCCAGCCTGGATTGGGGGGGTGATAATTTGCTGGAATATCTTCAAATCCACCAAACAAAGGGTGGAAGGGGGTGGGGAGATTGTATGTGTATTGTGGTGAAGTGTAGGGGTGGGACATGAATGCATGCAAAGATTAGTGGTCATTGAGTTTAAAGAGGCCAGGGCCTTCAGGTAGTGGTCTTTATTGTGGAGGTATAAGAGTAATTCTTCACTGTGACAAGGAGCCTACTGGATTCTCATTTGCAGCCACAAACATTCAAATAGAAAGGTCTGAAGAGGAGGACACATGTTAATAGAAATACATGTTCCTCAGTCCCCTAAAGAAGATAAGACAGACCTTCCGTAACTTCACTCTGCCTTTCTTGTTTTAAGCCTTTAACCTCCAGAGACTCCAGAATTGCTCTTAAATTTTACATTAAGACTGTAACAGCTTCTCATCTCTTCTTAAGAGCTATCTTCTGTGCAAAATCATAACATAAAAATGGAAGGCAGGGGAAGAGTCAGACTCCACCCACCCAAAGGATGTGGGGGAGACAGCCTTTGAATACCAGTTCCCTTCCTTTTATCTACATTTTTAACCATTAAAAAATGAGAAAACTTGAATAAACCAAGATGAATAGCTTTTAAATATTCTAATTCCAAAGGACAAAACCTAAGGTTCTGAGAAATAGCAGAAAATGGGGTAACCCTTTTTAAAAAAATCACCAAACCACGACTCATGCTGGTAACTCTTACCTTGCAGCTGGGAGATAACCAAAAATACTGTCTAGAAACAAAATGAGTATTTGAAACAGAATGCTACCTCTCAAAAATGTAAACAATATACCAAAAAAAAAAAAATTAAAAACTGTATTGTTAAAACAAGTTAGATACCTGGATAGTATATCTTTAAATGATTAAATCACATCTGCACTTTCTATACACATTATGGCAACATGATCAACAGATATAATGGACAGAGAGAATGGTAGGAGCACAAGTGTTAAAAGGACATAATCTTCAAACTTTTCAGACAACAGAGGCCTAAAATCATATCCAACTTTTCATTCTTGATTTAGGGATGGGGTCAAGTCCAAAAATCATTCCTATATAATTTCTTTACTAAATTTGACTGGCTTTCTGCAAATCATCTGGTTCCAAGTTCTGCCCCTTGTCACCCTGGAAGCTTTGTTGCAGATAGTTGATCCAAGATACCTTGCACCCACCACTCCTCTGAATTTCACCCATGCAGCACAAGGCAGGAATGAATCTAATCTATCAATCTCTAATCCATTCCTATAACGAATCCAGACCAAAAGGGTGGAGGATAAAAGCTTCCCATTCCTGCTTTAGAAGCTAAGCCCAAACTACCTCTCCCTACAACAAAGAAAATCAAACCTCATTCCAAACGGTGTGGCAAACCAGACTGTCTTTGACAATACTATTTACAAGTTTCACCAATACTTGCCCTGGTTGTCCACTTCCTAGGTAAAGAGAAGGTGTAAGAATGCCATCTCCCCATCCCCAGTCAGTATTTTCACTTGGTTAGATCTCTTGTGGCTGAGTTTTCTCTCTGAAAAGGGGGAAACTCCTTGACTTCAGAGAGACCTATGCCTGGCTCATTTCTGAAATAAAAGTAAATCAGGGTCCCCTGAGTTAGGAGAGCCCAAAATGAAGATGAAAAAGCCCATTATTTCTAAATGGGAAGGAAGAACAATACATGGTCAACTAGCTAAAAATCCAGGGTCATTTGGGGGGCGGGGGGTTAAAGTCATCCCAGATGGTACTGAATCTTGGTCACATATATTACTAAGCACATTAATTTTAACTTCCTGGAAGTGTTTCTCCTAATGACTCCTGGGCCATTGCAAATAGAAAAGGGGCACTCCCTTACTCATTAATCTTGATGGCTTTTGAATGCTGCACCAGGAGTTGAAGAATAAGACATCTATGTTACAGCATTAGGAAAGATCTCACTGGAGAAGACACTCTTGGAAGGAGCAATTTAACTTCCCTCAGATTAAGAACTTTGGACCCACACAAGTCCAAAACGAAATAAACCTTGCTAGGGTTGAGGAGGGGGGAGGTTAAATTGAAAGGAAAGGAATACACAAGATTTTCAGTGACTTTCACACTCTGATTCCTTGAGGTTTTAGAAGGGAAAAATAACTGAATACATGATGATAATATCCATTAGTGTACTTTCTACTTCTGGGATCCACTGGGAGGCAGGCTTTGAGAAGAAAACATCTGCCAGGATTCCATGGGCATGTGCAGTCTCTTTTTAAAACAAATGGCTCCAAAAGCCACCAAACTCTGACATCTTTGGCCATCAGTCCCCCATGGCCTGTATTGGGCCATGTGGGGGGCTGGGGGAAGGGAGCAAGTACAGATGGAAGAACAATCTCATTTTGAGTTTCTATACATGGTAGGCAGTGGGGAGAGCTGCACTCGATACCCTAGTTTAAAAAAGAATCCATCCAACCAAATCCCCCCCAAGAGGTTTGGAAATTACTGGTAGTCTTCTTTCTGATGTCATAGTGCTTTGCTCTAACTGGCCCCAATGCAGGGAGGGCTACTGGGGTGGGGGAGAACAGGATGACTTGCACACAACATTATAAATAACAATGTTGAAGCAATGCGATTTAAAAAACAAAACCCAAATAAACCCCACGGAGCCCTGTCCAGCCTCTGGGTGTCTCAGTAACAAAGAGAGGGCCACTTTTCCACCAGGGTCAAGTGAGGGAATCCAGGGTGCACAGAAGATGAAGATCCCCACAAAGCTCACACTCTCTCACATTCACTCACTCACTCTTGCACACGCTGCTACAGTGTCTTGTACAGTGTTGCAGGCTACGTTAGTCTCTCCTCTGAAGCTCCCCCTCTTCCCCCCAGCTCTCCACCTGCCCCCCTTTCCTTCCCAGCTCCCACCCCAGCACTCGGGTTCTGGCTGCAAGCGGACGACGACTATGTCAGGATGTTGGACATGAATTCATTGAAGCGCTTGGAGTACTGCTCGGGGTTCACTGTTGAAATTTCCGCCCCAGCCTGCAATGCATAAAGGCTGCATTAAAGAACGGTCTGGAGGGGCAGAGCCTGCCGAGTCCGGCAGGGCCCCCCGCTATCTGCACACAACTGGGAGGTGTCTGCACAACGCATAGTCTTTCCTGTGACTTGTTTTTTCCTATTCCTCTCAGTGCAGGTCTCATTAAAGCTCAGATTCCCCTCCCTGCAGGCCTATAATAGTCCGGAGTTAGTTAAGTATGGGGGGAGGCCAAGGGGAAGGCCCCAGATCTTCTAGTGCTTTATTTTGCCAAACAATGGATTTAAATCTGGAGGGAAAGAGGCCTCTAGGGAGCAGAATAAACGCAAAAACAAAGTTGTTACAAGCTGCCTAGTGAGAAGCATAACATCTTAAGGAACCCTATGGGAAAAGTGGCAGGTGGGATCATTCCCCAAAGGCAAGAGAAACAGGGTTAAGGCAAGCCCACCTGCCTGAAGGGGTCAGAGGACAAACAGAAAGGGCCGGAGCCTGCTCTGTGACAGGGAAGGGGCAGCAAGCCTCCGGCCACCCAGCTCTCAGGGCCAGGGCTTGGAGAACATGAACATTTGTTGATCAAATGAGAGAAGAAACTTTGGGGGGGGGGGTATGGCTGCTGACGTTATGCACTGAAAGACTGCCTTATGTGAGAAGGAGAAGGATGCTCTGCTGGGCAGCACTGGGAAAGGTAAAGAGAGCAATCTTAGGTTTGAGGTGAGGAAAAACCCATCAACTAATGGAGAGACTGAGAAAGAGCCTGGCTGCTGCCTCCTGAGAGGCCGCTGGGGGAGACTGCTGGCAGAGGGGGTCCAGGGGTCTCTGAGAGCCTGTGTCAAGGTCTCCCCACCTGCTGCTGCCAGATCTGGAACAGGGCAGACTCACCCCATGTTTCACTGTTTTGGCAGCATGTGCAGCTTTCTTCTTGGCGTCATAGGGTGTGAGGATGTCAATGATGGCCATGAAATACACTTCCTTCTTAGGGGCATCTGGGAGGAAAACAGGGGGCAGGAGACAGCTGGATCAGACACAAAAACACCTACTCCAGACATGAAACTCAGAGATTCTCAAACCTTCCCTTGACACTTCTTAAAGTACCTTCTAAATGCCTACGTTACTGTATCCTCACAAGCTGTGAGGCAGAGAGGTCAGACAAGTCAGTCCAGTTCACTCCTGAAGGGTTTTCAGGGTTCTACTTTTGAGTAACTAAGAAAGCCTCCTAAACCACCCACCCATACATCAGGAAGCACCCGAAACATTCTGCTCGGAAACCCCATTCTCCCCTGCTTTGCAGAACACGATCATGATATTGAAATGAAGAAAGATGAAAGCAGATTGCACTTTGAGGCCCCTTCCCCTCTCCCATTCTGAGGAGATTAGATAAAACTCAGAAAGGAACTCCTAGAAAAGTGAGCTACTAAATGTAGCCCAGGGAGCTTGGAGGGCATGGAGACAGCTCATGAACATAGGGGTCAATGTCGCTTTTTTTGAAGATGGCAGAAGCCAAGGAGAGGGCAAGACCTAGAATTTAGAGCTGAAAGGAACCTCTCCCAACCTACCCCAAAATGCCTTATCTGAGGTCATCCAGGGGAGAAGCCACATAATATAGGTCCCACATGGATTCCCAAACCAGGACTCTGGCTGCCATGCTATAGCTGCCACAAGCAACAGTTCTCACAGATGACAAGGTTCTCTGGCCATGGGACTACAGAAAATAGGGGTGATAGAGCAGTGCTCCCACTTACTTTCATGGCTCTTCATGGCATAAACATCCACAGATGGGTCAAATTCCCCAGGGCCAAAGAATCGGGGGAAGTTGAGAAGGTTACCAGGGCTGTCGGGGGGTGTCCCGTAAGAGCAGAGCAGGTTGCCGCCCACCCCATCATTCTCACATTCCTCATCCTCTGCCCGATCTTCCACTTCCATCTCCTCCTGTTCTGCCCGGTCCACATCATGGATGCCTACCAGAAGGCTATAATCCATGATTTTAAGCTGAGCCAGGAACTAAGGGAGGAAAGAGAAGGAAAGGATTACATAGAAAGTTCCAGTAGGTTTTGTGAAGGGTAAAGGGTGGAAAAGTTAGATGGGGAAGGAGGCCAAGAGGAGGGGGAAGGCACCAAAGGTGAGAGAAAAACTTCACCCCACGAGGGGAAGAAAACAGCTTTCCCAGCCCTTCCCTTTATTCTTAGCTCTCCTGGAGTAGATGAAGAGTCCTAGGAAACAAATGCTCCCGGGATCATCTAGTCAGCTTTCACTTAACAAACCCTTTATTAATGGGGCTGGGCCTTGGGGCTCCAGTTAATTTGACAGTGGCCACAAAGGGCCCTTTACCCTGGGCTGTTATCCCAATGTGACATCCATTACAAACAGGGAGGGAGAATACATCTGGGCTCATGAAGATCTAGTTCAACATACTGATGAACAAGCCATAGCCCTTGGGGAGTCAGGCATGTCATCTCAATATGTGAAGATTAGTACACTGTTCTGAATCCCTGCTAGTTTAGTATTCTTGTTATTAATGTTAATCAAGTAACTGATATTTATAACGTCTTTTAAGACGTTTAAAATGTATGTGGGTCCCACAACAACACCAGGAGGAAGATGTTTCCTTATTTTTTCATCTGGGGCAACTCAAGTTCCAAGATGAACACACAGTATATGTCAGAAGGGGAATTTGAACTCAGGTCTTCTTGACTCCAAATACAGATTGCTTTCCATTATTAGCATAAGATAAGAAAGCAGTAGAAAACTATGCCAATAATTAAAATGTAGAAGAAAAAAAAAGAATCAAAATCTTTTTCTTTTTCTTTTTAAAGAGAGGCATTAAAGAAAGACAAAAGAATGGAAGGAAATGTGCATTTATCTAGCACCTACTAGGTGCCAGGTACTTGTTAAAGCAAAAACAAATATCTCATTTCCTCTTCACAATATTCAAGGTAGGTACTATTATTATCCCCCTTTTACAGGTGGAGAAATTCAGGCAAACAAAGATTAAGTTATTTGCCCAAGATCCAATGTTTGATAAATGTCAGAGGCTGGATTTGAACTCAGGTCTTCCTGACTCAGGACCCAGCACTTTCTCCATGCTACAACAGCTGTTTCAGAAATGCCATGATATTTCTTTAAGCTGTTTTAATGCTAACATATGTTTCTCAAAGAACACAATGATTTCACAAATTAACTGACTGAAAAGCAGGTGCTGGCAATACTTTTTATATAAAAAAATACATTTTTGTGTAGAGGAAACCAAGAGGTACAGTGAGATGGCCCCAGTGCACAATGCTGTGGCCGGAGACAGGAAGATCTGAATTTAAATGTGACCTCTGACATTTTTTAAGTGTGTGACCCTGTGCAAGACACTTAACCTGTCTACCCCCTTTCATCAGTTGTGAAATAAGGATGATAACAGCATCTTCCTCTTGAAATTGTTGTGTGGATCAAATAAGATAATATTTGTAAAGCTCTCAGCACAATGCCTGGTCTATAGCAGGTGCTTAACAAATGCTTGTTTAAAAAAAAAAAGAGAGAGAGAGAGAGAGAGGAGGAGGGGCAGCTAGGTGGCACAATGGATAGAGCACCAGCCCTGAAGTCAGGAGGACCTGATTCAAATCTGATCTCAGACACTTAACACTTCCTAGCTGTGTGATCCTGGGCAAGTCACTTAACCCCAATGGCCTCAGCAAAAAAATAAATAAACAAACAAACAAACAAATAAATAAAAAGAGAGGAGATAGTAGAAAATAACATGGTCCTTCTTTCCTGGAAACTCATAATTTATTGACAGAGGTAAAAGAACATACACAAAATCTCCAGAGCAATTCTAAAATGTACACATCATAACTCTGTAATATAACACCTGAGCAGGGATATCAGGGAAAAGAAGGTGCCCTGGTAACTTAAGTGGATACAGCCCTGAAGGGAGGGGTTCCCCTGGATCATCTCCCACCCCCTCCCTAGCAGAAGTATGGCCATCTTTATTACCTCTACATCCCGTTTTAATTTCTCCAGGAAATTCTTTTTACTCTCCTCCCCTACATGCAACTTCTGTCCTTCATTGAGGAAATCGTTGTCTTTGAAGGTCGGCAAATCCTTGGCCTGTGGAAGAGGGAAGGCAGCATTAGGCAGGGTGGGCAGCTCTGGGACTCATCCCCTCCAGGGAGGAGCAGAGAGTGGGTAGACACAGATGCCCAGCCTGAGTGGTCACCAGCCCCTTCCAGCAAGTCTCATCCTAGCTTAGAGGGTCTTCAAGAACCTAGGGAGGGCCTAGAGATAAGCCACAAGAAAAAAGCGGAGACCAGGGCCTTCGGTTAGTGAGATGGAAGAATTTCCTGCTAAGGCAGAGGAGCCTTGTGGGAATCTCATTCTTTAAACATAACAGATCCGACCTATCCCCCAGGCCACCTCTGCTGGGCTGGGCTCAGACCCAGAACTAGGGGATAAACACTCTCTTCCCAGGAAGGTCTTGCCAATAGAAAGAACGTCTAATTCCTTCCTGCTGTAGCCATTCCAGACTCTGGACTGTGGCTACTAAGTGCCCCAGCTTACCTTCTCTTTGTCGCTCGCTTCTCTGGACACAGTGGAGCCCTGAGGAGGAACAGAAAAGAGGAGTGGGTGGGAAGAAGAGGCAAAGACACTCTATATCTCATGGGATGCTAGAGAAGCCAAGCCCTCGAAGGAAACAAGATTGGCCTGGCTGCTGGGGAGTGGGGAAGGCTGGGAGAAAAGAGAAACAAAGAAAAACAAAGAGCTGGGCAGAGCTTGTTAGAGCTGTGGTATCAGTGCCAACTTCAGAAGTCGGATGTATGGACTTAACATTTCAAACAGGGGGAAAAAAGGGAAAAAAAAAATCCACAACCACAAATTGTGCCCCAGGCTTACAATCAGATGACTTTAGGCCAAAAGCAAGTGACCAAGTGGACAACTCATCCCAACTCATCTGCATTCTCATGCCTCACTGTGTATATCCCACTGACTGTATATTCTTCTCTGCCATATAGGAGGAAAACTTTGGGGTTGCAACTAGCTTCCTGTCCCCACATGCTGAGAACCTAGGCTGCCTCTGAGGCATAGGGAAGGAACATGACATAGAATCCACCTGGTCATAAAGAATAAAGCCTCCTCTTCCTCCCTCCCTCCCCCAGCCATCTTCTCAGGAAGACCACAGCTCCTCCAGCTACTTCACATGCCTGGAGAATCCCTTTCCTATATATCTGGTACTTAAGGCTTACCATACATTCTCTCACTAGCTTTCACTGGACGTGGGAGCCCAGGGGCCCACAAGTTCTGTACCTTGAGATCGTACTTCCGGTGTACGGTCAACCGGTGGCTGAACACATTCCTAGTGACCACCATGTAGGTCTCCACACCATCCACAGTCAGGCGGTACATGCCCAGGAATTGGGGCAAAAGGGTGTTTCCATGACACTCCACTATGAACTAGAATGGGAGGGGATAGAAATAAAAGGGGGGGGGGGGAAGCAGGAATAACAGCTGGATGTAACAGCCAGGGCAGATAGGTCCCTTCCCATACAAATCATATCAGTAATTCTGGGTTTCTAGCCCTCAAGAAGTTGGACAAAGGCCCCCTCAGCCCTGTTTCCAATGACTCCCTGGCAAATGAGTGCTATAGGGGCCTAGCTTGCCAAAAAGAATATGATGAGCACGTTAGCCAGGTTTCTTTTCAGATGGTTCCCCGACAGCTGGAGGTTCACTCCACAAAGGGACAAGGCAGGTGCCAAAGTGTCAGTGAGGAGGCTGGGAGAGCTACGCAGATAAGAACGAGTTAGTAGGGCCTTCATCCTTTCTGGAACGGATGTCAGGAAAGGGCCAGTGGTTCGGCTATTGGAAGACAGTGCCTGCTCTCTGGTGTCATAGGTACTCCTCACCTACAGCTCCCATGTTTTCCTCCAAAGCTCAGACTCAGGTCTCCCCATACCTGGTGGTACTTCTTGAGAATGTTGTGCATTTCGGCCACATCCTCACTTGACACAGCTTTGATGACGAAGCGACGATCGTAGGTGGTGAGGAAACGCGTTCCACATCTGCCCTGACTGTCACTGTTGATGGGGGCACTGCGTGTCACTGAGTTCTGATGGATTGAGACCGAAGTTAGGCTGGCCTTGGGACCCCAATCAATACTGGGTATTTCCCTTTAAACAAAGAGTTCGATCCACCCTCCACCCTGCAGACATGTGAGGACAAAGGAACTCCAAACTAAAGCTGCCACTTATTTCCTAAAGGAAATGTATGAACCCCAAAGAGTTTTGAGTAATAGAACAAGTGCTGCCCCTTTTTCTCCCTTCCCCCTCCTCTATCCTAGGGCTGGCATGGAGAAGAAGTTATGGAAAAATATCTTTCCTTCAATTCTAGCTCCAATGAGCTCCCCTCCAATCTAAAAATAGGACCTCCTGGTCAAAGTCCTCTGACTTCTATCCTGATTCTGACAACATGCTATGTCACTACACAGCTATTATCCTCAGTTTCCTTATCTGCACCAGAGAAGATTAATCCCATTCCCAATTACCTCCTCTCCCCTTTTATGTCCTATAAAAGCAAATATAAGAATTGGATGTTGTTTTTTCAATTCAATTCAAAATATATGAAATATATACTCAGTGCAAAGTCCCATGTCAAGTCTAACAATCTGGTAAAAGTGTTTGACTATACTGATGTACAAAATAACAAACAATTTCATGAAAGAAGTACAAAATAAAGTTTGAGGTACAGGAGAAAAAGATTTTCCCTACAGGAGAAACTGGGGCAAGGCTTGCTATGTAAGGCGACATTTGAATTGGGCTTCCGAGAGAGAGAGAGAGAGAGAGAGACACTCTTCCAGTTTACACCATACCCCAAAGGCAGGAAGCTCATGGGCCTGGTGTGGCTGCAGAGCTATGGATACTTGGCACGGAAGTCTAAATGTGGGAGCACCATAAGGAGCCGAGTAAAGAGAGTATGAGCAAAAGTTTGTGAGTACTTCACCAAAGATGAGCATAAAGCCCATCTGTCTGGTAATGAGCAGGATGAACTAGAAGGAAGAGGTGTTAGGAGAGAGGCCACTGCAATAGTCCTGGCCGACAGCAAGGGGACTGGTGGAAGGGCTGGCTACCAGAGATGGCAGAATCATAGAAGTTTCAAGCTGGAAGGGACCCGGAGCTATCTAGTTCAACTCACACCTAGAAGAGTACCCTTACTACCTAGAACTCTCCTGACAAGTGGATCTCCGGTGTCTGCTGGGGACATCCTAGCGAGATCCCAAGCCTCCTGAGGCAGCAGCAGTCTGTCTTTGGGCAGTTCTCCTTGGTAGAGAATTTCTCCTGATTCCAAGCCTAAACTGGCCTCTTGGCAATTTCCACTCATTGCTCCTGGTTATGCCTTCTGAGAACAAACAAAAGACATCTCGTTCTCTTTCATATGACATTCTTCATATACTAAAAGACAGCTGGCAGGTTCCCTCCTGCATCCTGTTTTCTTTAGGCTAAATATTCCTAGTTCTTTCAGCCTCATCTCACATGACATGGATTTATTGGCCATGGCTCTCCACCATTCTGGACACTCTGCAGCTTATCGATGTCTTCCTTACACTGTGGTACCTGAACTGAACTAGATAGCAACTGACCAGGGAGAGAGGGACTTTCTGTTCCTTATTCCTGGAGGCTCTGCCCCTCTTAGTGTTGGCTAAGACCACATGATTATATCACAATGTTGACTCATTTAAGTTTGCTACTCTCTTTAACTCCTGGTCTTTTTCAGACAAACTGAAGTCTCATCATGGAAGAAGACTCAATGGGGTTTGGTAATTACTTGGAAGGGGCAGGTAAGGAAGAAAGGAGCAGCACAAATAACGTTATGTGTTTTAGCATAGATGAATGGTAGTGCCATTAAAGAAGTTTAGGGGAACGATATGCTTGATTTTGGACATGTTGAGTTGGAAAAAACATATGGCCAAACACCCAAATGGAGGCACACAGAGACGTGGGTCTGAACTACAGAAGAGCAATCGAGGCACTCTAGCAGTCCCTGAAGCTGTTGAAGTGAATGAGCCTGCCTGAAGATAGGCAAGAGACCCTGCCTGGGTTCTCGGAAACAAGTGAAACATGAGCTGTCCTTGTAGCCCTGGCCCTCAGGGCTCTCTCTGAGGGCAGCTCTCCCTTCTCTAGCCTCTTGCTTTGCATTTACCAGGGTTGTCAGAGTTCTGTGGGGAGCTTCTGGGCTCTCCATTCCTTTTTAAGACTGCATCTCTTTTGGAGAACAAAAGCTAGCAGCAGCCATGGAAGACTGACTGGTCCAAACAAAGTGATCTGTCTAAAGGAGGAATAGTCAATAATGAGAGACACACTAATAAACTGATGGTGAAACTAAGAATTGTTCTCAACATCCTAGAAAGTAAATTGGGATTATGATAAGTAAAAATTTTCTAAAAAGTACAAGCTTTTAGATTCTAAGAGCTCTCTGTTAATACTTCAAAGAGGTCAAAGACAGAAAGAAAATCCTCTATATATATAAATAGTCACTGTAGTATTTTTTTGTCATGACAATGAACTGGAAACAAAGTAGGCGCTCATTGGCTGAGGAGTAGCTAAACAAATTATGGTTAATGAATGTAATAATTTTTTCCCATAAGATAAATGAGCAGAGTAGCATCGAATCTCTTCCATGAACTGATGCAGTCTGAAAAAGAACCAGCAATATAATGAACAAAATGGAAATGGAATTATATCCATGGAAATGGAAAAAAACCAACCCCAAAAAAGAAAACTAAATACTGTGTTATTAGGATGACCATGTCCGGGAGAAGAATTAAGAAAAAATACCATCCTCCTTTCATTTCACTTCAGAGGTAAGAGACTAGGAAAAAAGCCATGCATAAATTGCTAAACATGACCTATGTGCTGGTTGGTTATGCTAAATTATTTCTTTTTTAATCTTTGTTAAAAGGGAAAGTTTACTGGGAAGAGAGAGGAGAAATATATTCAGAAATGAAAGAGAAAAAAAAAAAGACCAAAATTCTTGTCAAACCATCAAATTTCTTTACTTTTTTTTTTTTTTTTTTGCTTTTTGCTGAGGAAATTGAGGCTAAGTGACTTGCCCAGAATCACACAGCTAGGGAATGTTAAGTGTCTGAGACCAGATTTGAACTCAGGTCCTCCTGACTTCAGGGTTGGTACGCTATCCACTGCACCATCTAGCTGCCCCATCAAGTTTCTTTTAAAAAGAAAAGCAACCCTTTGGAAAGTTAGGGGAAAAGAAAGTGATTTTCTGTTTTATCAGACTCTCAGAAAAATAATGGATTATTTTGGAGGGGAAGAGGGAAGTGGGAGGCAGGAAAGTACTTTGTAATTCTCTTACATGCTTAGCACATTTTGTTATGATGGTTGTGTACATGTCGTATCTCCCTTACTTAATCATAAATTTCTTGAAAGCAGGAACTATGTCTTCTATTTCCTTCAGTGATTAACACAACTCTTGAATACAGTGGGTGCTTAATAAAGGTCTCTTTTGAATGAATGTTGAAATATGACATTCTTAGGCATAAGGCTTATATTTATGTTTCCAAATATTTGGAAAAAAATTTATCCCCAGGTCATTGCAAATGCTTAATTTCAATACATTTTTCCTCTCCCTCATTTGATGCCTTCCTTACTTTTTTGCAAGTTTTCTCACCCCAAACTTCCTTGGGTTAATTTACATAGGCATCAGTATTCCTGGGAGGGAAATAATATTGTTTTCATTGTTAAAAAGAAAACTGAGGCATGAAATGAGGGGTCTTATGAGAAGAATTAAATTCTTAAGGAGTCCTGACAATCCAAGTATACTGCTACTACCAGGTCTGCCCAATCCTAACATGTGAAGCATGGAATGGAAGTGAAAGGACTGAGGGATGTCCTTAGTCTGAGTCTCAGACTAGGCTTTCAGGCCCAAAAGGAAGAGAAGATACATGAAGCCTGAAAGAAAGTTTTGATGTATCATACTTTCTCACTAGTGGAAATTCAGTGGATACATGTTTATCGGTCTCATTCTTGACCTTCTACCTGGAAAGACCAATGTGGCAGGAAGCCCAAATAAATTCTTTTCCAAGGCTTCCAGTCAACAAACAGATGAAAAGTATAGCTCCTGCTCTGAATAATCTTGATTTATATGATCCTCCCTAAACCCCACCCAATCCTCAGCACAGCCATCTACCTAGAAAGACAGATGAAAAGTTCAGTACACAGAATGCTATGAGACAAGGAATGAGAAGTAAGCCATGGTAGAGGGTGATGAAGAAAGACAACTTTTGGTCACTCCAATAACCAGAGATGATAGAAAACTCTTCAAGTTTCTTTCCTGAAATCTGAATTTTACTGTGGGCTCTATTCTAATACAGGACTAGTACTAGTCCTGTATTAGCATACATATACAGTTGCATTTTAATTATTCAGGTGTTTGGTTCTTCCACTTCACTCCTTTTTATTCTCTGCCTTAAAGACCTACTAGTATAGTGCCTCCAGCTAGGGGACAGGGATTGGAGGAGGGGAGGAAAGGAGAGCACCAGGCCCATTTTATTCCTGGAGACAAGCTCCCGTGAAAAGATCTACTTGAATGAAAAGAGAGACCACTACTACAGCAAAATGGAGATCTGAGCGTCCTTTACAGATTTTTAACAAACTATACTCTTCTGGTTCTTATATAAGGATCATCTGTATCTCCTATTACTATATAGGTGAGGCAGAAAACCCCACACTTTCCCAGGTCTTATTTGATGGAAGTCTGTTAGGTAAAGGAGAAAGGCCTAGAAAGCTGATGAAAAGGTAGAGAAAAGGAAATCAGGAGGTATGGATCATACTAGAATATTTCTTTTAATGGGACTGATTCCTTCAACCCACAAAAAACATCAAATGGAGGGGGCAGTTAATCTACCCTGCCTGCCCCCCTCCCCCAATCATAAGGGGCTTATTTATTACCTGACACTCATACCTGGGAAGGAGTTACACTAGCCTTAAAGTCTTCCTTTCCTAATCTGTCTTATCTGCTTTAAGAAGGCTTTTATCTCTTGCTGGGAACAACTCTCTCTTAAGTCAAACTACGAAGGAGAAGGGGTCTTCAGCCTAAACCAGGAATGTCATATCAAAATGAAGTGGTTTTCATAGTCCCTTCTTCCATCCCATTGCTCAACCTCCCAACAACCCTGACTCCTGTTTCCTGGGTCCAAAAAGTGTCAAGGCCCTGTTGTCAACTAAAGCTCTACGTGTGGTGCCTTTAGCAGTAGCACTAGCACCTGAATTTCCCCGAGGGGAATAGCTGCTTTGAGCTTCCTGTCCCCCCTAAGTCTGTGCCACTCCCTGCCTGTCCCCACCAATTCCACCCTCAGGCCCGCTTAAAAAAAGACACTCTTACCTGGTAATCCTGATCATCAATGCCAAATCTCTCCCGGAGATTTCGGAACACCATCGGACAGTACTCTTTAAATTTAAATCGGCTAGGTAAGTTCTCCCTAGGCAAAAGTAAAGATGTCTTCCTGAATTTCAAATTTTTTCTATCTACTGGGTTTCAATGGAATCCATACATACCAGTCTACCCTCCATTACTACGATAAAAAAGCCCCTAAGGAATGATATCATGCCAAATGTCTTCAAACTTAACCCTTGTTTATATCATCCTTTGCAGCCAATGGAACTGCTCAGATCACTGCCCTGGAGAGGGATATGATGACCTAAACCCTCTGTCTTCCTATCATCAACACAGAGAAGGAAAATATCTTTGGCTCTTGTGCTTTAAGCCATGAGTCTACTACTAAAAGACTGCAACTTTTCCTGGAAGGCCTCCTTGCTTACTGCTGCTTTCATGACTCCTCCTCTCTGCAGTTTGATGGGGTTTACAGTAGAGAGGGAAATATTATCCCCACTACTCTGGGATATAAAATCAGAAACTGGCTTCAGAATGTTGTTGCCAGTACCCTGCCTATTCCTCCCATTAAATGTGGGGGACTTCCTGCTTTTGTCCAAGAGAATGCTTTTCAGGGTCAATGTATGCTGAAACTGTGATGGGCCCAAGGTCTTTGGATCCTTCTGGATCCTACCTGAACCCCAGGAATACAAGTCTCCTTCTCCACTCTCACCTAGAGGCTGACAATGAATACAATTGCTCAGATTTTGCTGCTTCTCCTTAGTAAATAGCAATTTAGTTGGTGGCAACTGTGATGTGGAGATGGCTCCTAGAACAAAGTGTTCTTATTATTCCTTGTGGCAGAAAGACATTGAGGGAGGTTCACAAACCAAATTCAAGTCTGTAAACGGTGGGGTTAAAACAGTAAGACCACTGAAGCAGGAAGGGCTGTGGAGTGCAAGAAAACTCAATCAAACCTCAAAAGCACAAAGGATGATAGGTAGTACTTAGATGGCAGGAGCAAAGGGCAGAGG